>JBCEWC010002735.1:0-32971 GCA_038996855.1 Solanum aculeatissimum
ACTCTTCTTATTTAATGTTTTGCTTTTATTCTGTTATAAATTTATTCTAATTAATTTAAGATTCAGTTTTATAACAAGAATTAAATTTTAAAAGTTTTTAATTTTTTTAGGAGGGGATAGGGATAGGGAGTGAGGTTAAAAAATGTTTTTTTTTTAAAACAATGTTTTTTTAGTTTTTTTTTTTGTGTGTGGGGTGGGGGTGGGGATGGGGGGCTAGTTGAGAGTCAGGGATAGGAGTGGAATAAAAAAGTTTAAATTTTTTAAAAACAATTTTTTTTTATTTGGGGGGTGGGGGGTGGTGAGGGAATTGATATATTTTTTTTAAGGGTGAAGGGGTGGGTGCTGGTGGGTATGGTTTGGGCGTAACTCGTAAGGGAAAAAATTATAATTTGAGACAAACAAGAGTTGAAAAATATTTTTGCTATTTTTTCTTAAATTTAAGAAAAATAAATTTATTTTAAAAATAATTTTTAAATTTTAACGAATTAAATATAGAAGAATTAGAAAATGGTCCCAACCACTCTTAGTTCGAATTAGTCAATTTTACAATGTCTAACGACTAGGCCCAAGACGACTTCTTTTTTCCTTTTTCTTGTTGTTGCTTCACCCATTTGTTATTCTGTTAACACAATTTAATATTTCAACTAATCATGTCGCTTTGCAAATATCAGTGATGGGGTGATAATAATTGATTAAAGTTACAAAAAGGCACGAGTCAAATGAGGCACACAACGAGATTTTTTTTAACAAAAAAAGAAGTAATCAAAGGAAAGAAAAGTATTGATACCTTTTCCATTATTCACGTAGCATCTAGTATTGCATGTAAATTCATAAAGTAATAAAATTTAATTTATATACATTATTATAAATGTTACAATAATTATTATTTTATCAAATCATTCTTGCTACAGGAAATGACATATTGTAATTTTTAAAATTTATATCTCATATTTCCGAATAGCTACCTTTGTTATCTTTTCGATAACTTACTAGTATAAAAAAATAGTATTTAAAGTAATGATATACTAAAATTTAAACTAAAAAAACAAAAATAGAATGTTGAAATTAGGACCAATGCATGTCACGGGTATAAAACCCCGACCAATCCAACGCCATTTCTCCGCAACTCTCCCTTAAAACCCTTCATCCCAATCATGACACGTGTCAAAGATTTTTTCGCCGGAATGTTGACTTCCGGCAAGAACATTGATTTTTCTAAAAGGAAGAAGAAAATTTACTTGGCGATTGTTGGCTCAGTTCTGCTCGTTGCTGCAGTCATCGGAGTAGTCGCCGGAGTAAAATCCCGTTCAAATAGCTCCGACGACCATGCAGAGATAATGGCCATTTCCTCTGCAGCTCATGGCATTGTAAGATCTGCGTGTGCCAACACTCTACACCCGGAACTTTGTTATTCTGCAATAGTCAATGTTACTGATTTCTCAAAAAAAGTAAAAAGCCAAAAAGATGTGATTGAATTGTCCTTGAATATTACTGTCAAGGCCGTTCAACGCAACGTCGATGCCGTCCAGAAACTCATCCAAACTAGAAAAGGTATAACTATTGCACCTCGTAATTATATTACTCCGTCTTTAGTTAAACACCCCCTTCACATATAAGTCCTGCCTAAATGTTAAGTTAAAATGTTTGTCAAATCCAATAAAATGAAGTAATTAAAAATTTGATCGTGATATCAAAGTTTGATCCGTTCAATTTGTGTTAAGGTCATATATTATCTTTGTGCACGCTCTATTGCTAGTCGTATCCTCAAACCATCTTGATGTTGTGACACGGCAGGGTGTTAGTGGTCCACTTTATGACAGTTTATCTCTTTATATAATTTAGAATAATGCATTTAAATCAAAAAGCAAAATGAGTAATAACTAAAAGAACATGTTTTAACCACTTAAATGTTTAATTGAGACAGTGATTATTCACTGCAATAACCATGTAACCATTATTGATTTATTTCTAATAACTACTTATGTTACGTTTCCACAGGTTTAACCCCACGGGAAAAGGTTGCGCTGAACGACTGCTTGGAGACGATGGACGAAACACTCGACGAGCTCCACACAGCCGTAGCAGATCTGGAGTTATATCCCAACAAGAAATCTCTGATAGCACACGCGGATGACCTCAAAACTCTAATAAGTTCCGCAATTACAAACCAGGAAACTTGCCTTGACGGATTCTCTCACGACAAGGCCGATAAAAAGGTCCGCAAAGTTTTGCTGAAAGGCCAAAAGCACGTGGAAAAAATGTGCAGCAACGCTTTAGCTATGATCTGTAACTTGACCAATACCGACATCGCGAATGAGAAGAAATTATCGGGCACCGCGAATAACAGGAAGTTAATTGAGGACAATGGCGAGTGGCCGGAGTGGTTGTCCGCCGGCGACAGGAGGTTGTTGCAGTCGTCGAATGTGCAGCCTGATGTGGTTGTGGCCGCTGACGGAAGTGGAAATTATAAAACGGTGTCGGAGGCGGTAGCGAAAGCGCCGGAGAAGAGTAGCAAGAGGTATGTGATTAGGATAAAGGCGGGTGTTTACAGGGAAAATGTGGATGTGCCGAAGAAGAAGACGAATATTATGTTTATGGGAGACGGCAGAAGCAATACAATTATTACCGCAAGTAGGAATGTCCAAGATGGTAGCACTACCTTCCACTCCGCTACAGTAGGTAAGTTGTTAATCTATTTTTATTTTATTATTATTTTTTCATATTTATATACGAGATAACTAAAGATATTCCAATAATTTGGGATATCTACAAAGAATAATAAACAGTAACCTTGAGATTTACTAATACCTTATGGATGGTTTGGCTTAGAACAAATTATTGTGCGGCAACATTATTATCTTTATAGGTAGTAATTACACCCGCAAACAAAATGGCATATTTGATACTGAATATGTCTGTAAAGGTGGATAAAAGCATATGGTGTGGACAGTGGAGTATGGACAGACCGATATAGATTTGTCATCCACTTTTGGCTAGCAGTGTATCCATCAGCTTTATATAGACCCTTCCACTATAGGCTTCTTTCCAGCTGGGGTGTGGCTTCTTTTCTCTCACCTACTTCATAACTTTTTGATTTTTCACCAATATAGTATTCTTTCTATTCCATTTTGAGTATTATCTTAGTTAAAAATAATTAAATTCAAAAAAATTCTTTTATTCGTACATAAATTTTTAATAATAATGATTTTAAATCATAAATTTTAATTATTTTTTTTAAATAACATATCAAATAAAAAATATCATATAAAATAGAACTGAGAGAATAATAACAGTAATTGACCTCTTTTCTTTCCACGCTTTGAAAAAGGATAATCTAGTTTCTCGTTTTATTATCTTCCGCTTTTTGTATAAATAGGAAACTGATATTTTCTTTAATATAATTTTTTATTGGTACAAAAGGACCTTTTCTTCGTCGCAGCAATCTGTAATAGTCGTTTCCTTAGATTAGGGTCCCGATAAGAACAACTCACGGGTATATTTTTAGCTGACAATAATAGAGACACCCTCCACTGTGTTGTGCTTTAGACATCGAGATATTTATTCAATTTGAGAAGGCATAACACATAAAAATATTCTTTGATTTAACTTTAAATTTATTTATGTCCTTCAATTTTATTTGTGCATAAATGTCCTATATGTACTGAATCACACATATGTATCTATTTGTTCAATTTTATAAAAGTTTAAATGTTTATTTACACATTCAAAGTTGAAGCTGAGGTCAAATTAAAAAGCACATTTATGTATTGTACTTAAAGGTGTCAAAATGAATCCAAATAATAGGTAACTTGTCCAAAATTTTATGGGTCGGACTCAAGATAATTTGGGTTCAATGTCAACCCATTCAAGCTTTAACCCCATTTGAAAGAATTTTCAATTGCTCCCAATTTAATCTCCAATTTGAACCTATTCTGAGACTCTTTACTTGCATTGATATAATATATATTTTCTATCTATTTTATATGATTTATCAATCTATTTGTAACTTTTTATTTATATTTTTTTTTAGTTGAAATTCAAATTGTACTTATAAAAAGTAAATAATAATAATATGTCAAAATTATTGAGATTGAACAGGTCAAATTGGACGAGTCATGACCCAAACCAAATTTTAGCCCAACTCGTTTGAATCCAAAGTAAATTTGGGTGGAACATAATCCAACTCAATCTCAATTTGAACTCATTCTAACATTCTCAATTTCAATCAAATCCGCTCATCGACACCCCATGGTACCATTTGAAAAATTCAAAATCGAACATGACAAATAATCGGCATACGTATTTTATTGTTGATTTTATGCATGTTATTGGATGGAATTATTGTTGAGTTGTCATAATTTAGGAAATAACTTCACTATTTTTCATGCATATTGTGCAGCCGCTGTGGGGGAGAAGTTCTTGGCCCGGGACATAACCTTCCAAAACACGGCAGGAGCGGCAAAGCATCAAGCCGTGGCACTTCGCGTAGGGTCTGATTTGTCCGCATTCTATAGATGTGACATGTTAGCCTATCAGGACACCCTCTACGTTCACTCGAACCGTCAATTCTTTGTGCAATGTCTAATCGCTGGAACCGTTGATTTTATTTTTGGCAATGGTGCTGCTGTTCTTCAAGACTGTGATATTCACGCCAGGCGTCCTGGATCGGGTCAGAAGAACATGGTTACGGCCCAAGGAAGGACTGACCCCAACCAGAACACTGGTATTGTTATTCAAAAATGTAGAATTGGTGCAACGTCTGATTTGAGACCAGTTCAGAAGAATTTCCCTACATATCTAGGAAGGCCGTGGAAGGAATATTCGAGGACTGTGATCATGCAATCGTCGATTACTGACGTGATTAATCCTGCTGGGTGGCATGAATGGAATGGGAATTTTGCACTGAATACTCTGTTTTATGGGGAGTATGCAAATACAGGGGCAGGAGCAGCTACCTCAGGAAGAGTCAAATGGAAAGGGTTTAAGGTAATTACAAGTGCAACTGAGGCCCAAGCTTATACTCCTGGCAGGTTCATTGCTGGATCTAGTTGGTTGGGCTCCACTGGCTTCCCTTTTTCTCTTGGTCTTTGAAACCGTGTCACATAAAATAAAATCACAACCTAGAAAGTATTATTATTTTGTTTTGATTACTTTTTATTGGTGCCGTTTTCTTAAGAGAAATGGTTAGTTTGAGCCAGCCGTAGAGACCGGAGAGTGCTGACGCCAAAATAACAAGATTCATCCACGGATTATGTTTTGTGAACTTCTATTCGTGCTGAGGAATTTCAGTGATGTAGATGTCAATATTAATTATTGTGTGTAATTTTTATCTCAAGTGAAAAGCAAGAGAATATAGAAATAAAACCCGGGTGTTATTCTAAGTCTCCGCCGGTTGCTATTACTGTCTGTTTGTTCATTATTCTTCCCTTAAATCTCAAGTAATAATAAATTATATCTTAACAAATCAATAAGTATTGATCAAAACCTTTGATTACACTAAGAATAGATAGGGCAAAATTTGTTGTTAGATATAGTCGGTAGCTAACAAGGTTCTTTTATGGTCCATAGTTTACCAAAATTAGAGATGAACTCTTATTGTTACATAGAGAATGTCCATCTATAATTTCTCTGTATGTTTTAGGCAGTATACTAGCTCCTTAGGGTCAGCTCCAAAGTTGTTTACACCATTCCGCTATGGGATTGAAATGACAAATTAAAGAAATCACCCTTTTAGCTGGCAACGTTTGTCCACAAACAATGCAAAGTTGAATTTTCTTAACAGATGACTAAGTTATGGGCTTGGGCCTGGCTGTTTCTCTTTCACCTTTCTTAGTAATAGGAACTTGGCAACATGTTCAATTGCAGCCCTATATTATTGGGTTGAAGTAATCAGGTCCATATGTGAGAGAAGGTATATATATATCTTAACCCAATTTTACATGGCCCATCTCTTTCTTGATCAATATAATATTCTCCATTTTGGTCAAGTATGTAGTTTAGTACTTAGCTATGTGTAATTGGAAAGTACGCGTACTAACTTATCAACCTTAACCATCAAGGGTTGTATAAGCCTCAAAAGTCAAAGTGGATACCAAGGGACATGAGTAGTGAAAGAATGTTATAAGGCGCAATTAGCGGAGCATGGTGGCTGAACAAAAATGCACATTGTCAAATGGGATCCACATTTTTAACAGTTTGTTGTTTCCAAATTCCATGTGTGTACACTCAACATGATATTAGTTGTATTATTCATCATTATGCTGGATTGGATTAATCACAAATTTTAAGACACACGGCATGCATGCGCGGCCTTTTCCGCTTGCTTCAATTCAAATTTTCATCGCACACTTGGACTTGCAGGCCGCGTATTGCCGTGATTCCAGCTGAATATTCAATCTACACTGTGGTCCGGCATATATACATTTTTTTTAGTGAAACAGTTAATTGTTATTATTAAAAAAAAATGCATATTTTAATTAATTAAATATAAAATATATTTAGTTATATATACCCAAATTGATTCAATTTTTGTATTTCAATACTATTCCATGTATGGTTTCTGCTGGCTCTCCATCATGCTATTGATGAGAGGCTAATGAAACAAGATATTTTATTTGGACAAAGTCCATTCAAATCGGTCCCAAAATATAGAGAAATAGACAGGCCAGCTAATATCATTATTTCTGCTTTGCAAATTAAATGCATAGCTGTCACACGATAGAGTGATCAGGTTATCAATGTAGGAGAATAATGATAAATATAGTGTATTGTCATCGTTGTATTAGTTATGAGTACATTATTTCTTCTACAGGAATATTTTATTTGTTATTAAAAAAACATATATTGCATTATTTTTTTTAAAAAATATTTATCTATAAAAATACTCTCCACAAATATGATGAAAAAAATACATAAAAAATTTCGAGAGACAATCGTGTTTTTGCAATATCATGAAAAATTCATGTATTAATTATGCATATATTAATATCAAATAAAAATACATAAATTAAATAAATTATACTTAGCATTATTTTTTCCAGTGTATTCTACCGAATGACCCTAAAAAGACAGCACTGAGCATTCCGCGGAATCCATTAATCCAATTACACTATCAAATAAAATCGACTTGTAATAATAGGTAAATTTATATCATTTATTTTAATGATGAAATGTATATACAGAAATCTTTTGAGTGATGTGATGGTAATTGTGGTTCACGATGGAACTAAGAAGACAACAATCATGTTATTTGAATAATATAAAATGATAAGTTGTGTCATGCCACTAAATTATTTAGGAATCAGGAGAGATCTTAACGACATGGAAGCATCTCGGAAAAAGTGAAGTTCCTTTTGTCACCTAAGCTTTGTATAAAAATGGCATCCTTCAATTAGAAGTACACAAGACACATCTCAATACAAGCTTCTCCAGATTCCAAAAAGCTCACATTCCCATATACTGTAATAAAAAGAACCCAGAAATTCATTCATTTTCTTCATCAATGGATACGATCAAATCTTTCAAAGGCTATGGCAAAGTGGACGAGGTGGAAGAACAAGCTTTCAGGAAAAAAACCCGTAAGCGTCTCATTATCTTAACTGTTTCTGCTATCCTTCTCCTTGTTGCAGTTGTTGGCATAGTTATTGGGACTGTTGTTCACAAAAACAACGAAAAGGACGACGATTCCAAGCAAACCCCTTCTTCTGCTCAATCCTTAGAAGTTCTCTGTAGCTTAACTGAGCACAAGGATTCGTGCATATCAAGCTTATCAGCCTCAAATATCACTGATCCAGAAACGCTGTTCGTACTTTCTTTGAAAATCGCCATGGATGCCGTCACAAATCTGTCTTCTGGACTGCAAAATTGGTCGAAATTGTCTAAGGAACCCAAAGTACAGCGCGCATTGAAAGTCTGTGAGACTGTATTTGACGATGCTATTGATAAACTTAACGACTCTGTTTCATCGGTGCAAGTGAACGGAGGCGAAAAACTTCTTTCAGGTCCCAAAATTGACGATCTCAGAACTTGGTTGAGCTCGACGCTTACAGATCAGGAGACTTGCTTGGACGCACTCGAGGAAATGAATGCCACATTCGTGAACGATGCCAAGCTGTCAATGAAAAACTCCACTGAATTTACCAGCAACAGTTTAGCTATTGTCGCCAACATTTTGGGGATTCTAGGTAAATTCAACATTCCGATTCACCGGAAATTGTTGAACATTGGGGAGTTCCCGGAATGGGTAGCGGCGGGTGACCGGAGACTATTGCAGGAGGTCAATCCGAAACCAGATGTGACAGTGGCGAGTGATGGATCAGGTGATGTCAAGACTATTGGAGAAGCGGTGAAAATGGTGCCGAAAAAGAGCAAAACGAGATTCGTGATACATGTGAAGGAAGGTGAATATGTTGAGACAGTGAGAATGGATAAGTCTCTTTGGACTGTTATGATGTACGGCGATGGCAAAACGAAGACCATTATTTCCGGCAGCTTGAATTTCATCGATGGAACTCCCACTTTTGAAACGGCCACATTTGGTAAGTTTTCATATAAGTATTTATCTCCATCCAACATTATGCACTTGAACTTTAATCACCAACAACAATGCCATTTGTTAGTTATAGAAATTCAAAACTAGTGGGGTGGTTATTGAATTTACATGGTTAAGTACTTAATTAGGTAATTGAATTGTTTTTTCAGGATAATTATTCTTCTCCAATAACAATGCCATTTGTTAGTTATAGAAATTCAAGATTACTGGGTGGTTATTAAACTAAATTAGGCCACTAATTAAGTTTTCAGCCTTTAGGGTAAGTATTTAGATCTTCCCTCGAGTTCTAAAAACTACTTGTCGATGATAGTAAAGGAAGGGTCAACTTTTTTAGGTAAGGAAAAAAAAAAGTCTAAGATATTAGTAATTAGATTATTTAAAAACTGGTTCTATAGTATTTTCGTCAAAGGGAGGCCGGTCTAAGAAATTGACTTTAGATCTTTTCTTGAAACATCGTGTTTCTTTTTCTGTTATGTTTTTGTGGTTCTACATATTTGAATGTTTATTACTTGTTGAGTGCCAAATGAGTTAAATGGTGCTTGCTCTTTATATACATACATGCCTTTGAACTGTGTTAATTCATTTCTCATCATGATATAAAAACTAAGCTCATCTTAATTCATTATTTAACTCAATATCGAGCACATATTTTATGTTGTTCTTGCTCGAAATATCTAATTCTGGGCTTAGTGGACTCGTTGATTTATGTTAAGGTGTGTCAGCAAGTGGGCTTTGATGGCCTTATCGAACTGATTCAGTGTCATCAGAATGCACATGGTTTTTGTTGTCACCATGTGATTTGATTGATGTTTCAGTTTTCTATCCATGTGCACTCAGTTGCCGACTGGTGGAGGGGTTAGCTGAGGCATTATAATGACATCATTGTTGATTTGTCATTTTGTACTCTCCTTTTGGGTTTAGCCTAGAATTCCTTTTGGTGAAAATGAGAGGAATATAATGTTACAATTTTACCTGCTGCTGGTTCAATAATTTGGTTCATTTCTGTACATGTATCAGCTGTTGCTGGTAGAGGCTTCATCGCTAGAGACATAGCATTCAAGAACACAGCTGGAGCAGCAAAGCACCAGGCCGTGGCCATGCGTTCAGGGTCCGATCAATCCGTATTTTATCGATGCTCCTTTGATGGCTTCCAGGATACCCTCTATGCTCACTCCAACCGTCAATTTTACCGCGAATGTGACATTACAGGTACAATCGATTTTATATTTGGTAATGCAGCGGTTGTTTTCCAAAAATGTAAAATCCAGCCCAGACAACCGTTACCCAATCAGTTTGTCACAATTACGGCCCAAGGGAAAAAAGACCCAAATCAGAACTCAGGCATGTCTATTCAAAATTGTGATCTTTCACCATTGGATGATCTCAAAGCTCCAACATACTTGGGCCGGCCCTGGAAGGAATACTCCACCACAGTAATCATGCAGTCCAGTATTGCTGCATTCTTGCATCCTCTAGGCTGGATTGAATGGGTCAAAGGTGTAGAGCCAGCCAGCACCATTTTCTATGCTGAGTACGCAAACACCGGCCCAGGGGCATCGGTGGCTCAAAGGGTCAAATGGGCAGGTTATAAGTCCAGCATTACCCCAGATCAGGCGGCCCAGTACACCGTACCATCTCTCATACAAGGCGATACTTGGTTACCAGCAACGGCAGTGGTCTTTGATTCTACCTTGTAGACATAAGTAGGACTAAATTAAGAGGGTTTTACTTTACCCCAGTTCTTTGGCAAATCTACTACTGTGTGTATTCTTTTTCCGGCAGTAACATTCTTTTGACCTGTATGTTTTATAAAACCTTGTGAACAAAACTGACAAATGTTGCTTGTAATTTATAATTAATGAAAACCTTGTGAACAAAATGACAAAACGTTGGGGTATATATAGGAATAAAGTTTTGTATTGATACCTTTTAAAAATAGAAGAAGCTAATATAAGGTATAGTAATATTCCATCAATTTCTTTATATATGTGCTCTTGATCATTGATCCAATTCCAAAGACTCAATGGTTCAAGAAAAGCTATAAATTCTTTTAGCCTGATTTATAGTTTTCATGGGATCCCTTGTGCTAAATTTTTTGAACCAGGTGTATGATTAGGATTGAAAGAAGAACAACCATTTTCAAATTTTTTTTTTACTCATTGTTTATAAACAATTGACCTTAAATTATTAATTGATTAGGACAAAGATGACTTGATCACAATTCACGCCTTTAGAATTTAAAAAAAATGATTAAAAAGCCGTAAAAGGAAAACCTTAGAAGAAGTGAGAGAAAAATTATTTTTTTGTTAAAGGGAAAAATACATGTATTATAATATGATTAGGTGGGAATGATTTTAATGGAAGACAAGATGGTTCATGCATGTGAAGAGTAGATATCTAGATGCCCTAAGGGTGGAGATATAAAAGGTTGACTATGGATGGTTTCAAGATAGGTAAAGATTGGTCTAAAAAATATTGATAGAGATAATTAGACATGACGTGACATAATAAGAGATTGTGGAGGACATACATCAGAATAGACGGTCAATTGGTATCTAGGGAGAGTTAAATAAGGGTGACAAAAAAGTTCTAAATTTTTTTTAAAAAGTGACACATGTTTTAATTATTGAGTAGATGTGTAAGATTAGTACTAATAGCACTAATTTTAAAACCCCAAAGTTTTATTATTTACACAAAAAATCTATTTTCTCCAACCCCATTTCATCTCTCCACACCCTTTTGCTGCCACACCCCCCCCACCTCTGTTGCAGTGACAATCGCTGCCGTCGTCACCAACTGCGATCACCACCAATTTTTCCTCTTCTTTTTCCATCACTACTCATTTTCTTCGCCTCTTCTTCCTCCTCCACCACAATCATCATTTCTTCTTCCATCACATCCACTTTCTTATCCTCCACCACCACCATCGTTGCCACTTTCCTCTCCGCCATCGCTGACGCCACAAAAATCATGACTTTCACCTTGGTTGTTACCACTAATATCTCCTTTGTCGCCATAACCACCCCTTCTTCACCTGACTCACTTTAACAAATGTTGTAACAACTTAAACAACTGTTGAAATTGTTGCAACTTCAATGGTTGCTGCAACAACTTCAGCATCTGCAGATTTTCTTCAATAAATAAAAAAAATTGAAGTTGTATTAGTAGATTTTCTTGAATGACTTAAAAAAACTTCAAAAATTTTAAATTACAATAAACTAGTTTGTAAAAATAAAGACTAAAATGAAAAGAAAATGAAGGTGATAAAAAATTAACAATGACTTAACAATGATAGCAACAAAGATGACTAAAAGAAAAAGAAAATAGTGAAAGACAGAGAGAAAGAAAGAAGAAGAAAAGAAGAAAAGATAAAATGAGAAAAAAAAATAATGAAAAGATAATAAAGGGAGAAGTTTCAAATTTGAAATTTAAAAAGGAAGGGAAGTCTTTTGAAAAATATCCACTTTCTAAAGTTTTTAAAATGTACACTTTACTCCTTAATTAAATTAATCCTACTTAATCTTTAATTATTAATAACTTTGACCTTGAATGGTCAAAATTGTCACTTTTTTTAATTTGAAGACTCAAATGATACCGATGACTCAATTTCCACGGGTTATCTATGCTGTTTTAATTTAATACATAAATATTAAAATAAAAGGAAAACATTAAGGGATCGTTTGGTGTGAGAGATAAGAATAAATAGTTATGGAATTGAAAAATAGTGAAGTGTGAAGGGATAAAATTTGATAGCTTGTTTGGTTGTCAAAGTTTGGAATAACTTATCTCATCATTTATACCATAATGATGGAATAAGTTATCCCATATACATGAGATATGAAATAACTTTTTCGGAAATAGTTAATCCCAGAATAACTAATCTTGCAATAAGTTCTTGCCAACCAAACGATCCCTAAGTTAATACCGAATATTAAAGATTTTGGTACCATAAGAGGTGATTTTTTATTTTTATTTTTTTGCAAGCTAATACAAATACAGGGGGCGGCGATTGGCAGTCTTCATCGACAGAATAGCCAGAGAATATTAAAGTACGTAACGCAACAATCAGAGTCAAGAGGGTACAAATTCTATGCCCAAATAAACGTGGGCAGTAAGTCAAAAGTGCGTTCGATTGCCGCAAAAAGTGGTAAAAATAATTCGTGGATTGAAGACGTTAACAGCTCCGCCCACTGTTCTCTAAATCAGAATGCGGAGATTCGTAGTTGATAAAGCCAAAAATCTCATCAATAGGAGCAGGACCACCTGTTCAACTTCTACTTCCCTCTTGCAGCGGCTCACCCCTGCTTCTTCTTCTTCTTCTCAATCATCTGCTGTTCTTCGTTTTTTATCCACTTCTTCTGATTCAATGGCTTCCGATTATTCATCCACTCCTGTCACTCTCAATAACGTTAATCCAAAGGTATTCCTATTTCTACATGCTGTTGATTTTGAATTTCTGTTTTCTGCTTTGGCCCTTGTTTACGTGCGGGTGTTTTGGTTTCACCCAATTTAAGGATCTTTCAAGTGTTTCCGAATTGATTTAATTGAAATTACTTTTATTGTCCACTTGTTGGATTCCACTGAGTATTTTGTTGTTGTTGTATTCATTACATACTTTAATTAACTTGATACTAAGTAATGTCTACGAATTACTATACTAATGAATAATAAATGTGATCTCTTTATTTTCGCCATAAATAGTTTTTGAAAATTTATCTTTAAGACAATGAATTTGATCAGATCTTCAAAATTTGATCTTCAAATATTTTCCAGGGTTTTTGGACTTCCACTTACAAAACTTCATTTTTTTCCTCATAAAATGCATGTCCAAACACAACCTTAAATTCAATTTTCCAACTTTTAACTTAATATTTTGTTGCACTCAACATCTGATTTGACACTTGACCATCGACGTGAATGCTACAATTTTGTCCTGTTCTGGTGTTGGATTTTAGTGTATCCTAGCCAAATCACTCATTGTAGTACAACTTATCGTTGGTTTCAGGTTTTGAAATGTGAGTATGCTGTCCGAGGAGAAATCGTCAACCTTGCTCAGGTAGTTTTGGAACTCGATTTTTACACTCTAGCTAGAGTTATCGACCTGAAGTTGAAAAATCTTGTTAGTTGCATTTTCAACATTATTTTTTGGACATTCTTAATCTTGCAAATCAAAAAAAGATATTGATGGTGTTCTGTGCAATGCATCATCATGCAGAAATTACAGCAAGACCTCAAGGAGAATCCAGGCTCTCATCCCTTTGATGAGGTACCAACTCTTCTGGACCTGGTTTTTGTTCCCATTTAACTTGTAATATTGCATATCTTCATGAATTTTGCTTCTTTCACTTTTGGCAAAGTTTAATATAGGTGACCTGGAGCTTTTTTGTTGTCTAGATCTTTTCTGTACTCAATCCTCCAATTCATGCAGATCTTATACTGCAATATTGGAAATCCTCAATCCCTGGGTCAGCAGCCTACTACATTCTTTAGGGAGGTGAGGATAAATTGTTTGATTCCATTATGTTTATTTGTCTCATTGATCAACATCTAAGGAGGCTTCCGTTATTAGGTCCTTGCATTATGTGATCATCCACTTATTTTGGACAAAAGTGAAACTCAAGGTTTGTTCAGGTAAGAGTTTGTCTGTCAACCTCGGTGCGCCTTGTAGCTCAATGAAACAGTTCATGTACCTTAGTTTCTATAGATGTCTGAAGAAGTGGAGTTGACCTGGCTAATTTCCATAGAAAAAATATTTCCCCCTTTATTTTTTTAAACATGGTACAGTTAAATCTCCTATTACTGATGGAACCTTTAATCCTTGCTATTTTATATTGCTCGTTGTAAATAATTTGCAGTAGGAGTAAGAATCAAATCTTAATGATTGTATTCTTTTTAATTCTTCTACGTCAAATATCAAACTTATAAAACCAAGAGATACTTATTATAATTTATGCTAGTGAGCAAGAGTTTATTATGTGGGTGAAGTGAGCTATTCATACGAGATGAACTGTTCATCACTATTCCTTTGAGGAAGCATGAGAGGTAACCCAATCTTTACAAAGGAGACATAATACGAAAGCTTTTTTTGTCCCCCAATGTTCTAAGGGAAGCATGCAAGTTGGGGCAGTGGGGATAGCCTGTGTGCTTGTCTATGATCATAGATCTCTTGCTGTCAGATCACATGTACTTGAGTTTTCTATTTTATGTCAACTTGACATATCAAGTAATGGTGTTGAGGCCCGACAAAAGTAAAATGTATGATTTTAAGCAAAATACCAATAGGATGTGTAAGGTTATGATGATTGCGAAGCTCTAAGTTGAATTTTTTTGAGATAATTGACGATTCTGTGTTATTTGCTTCTAGTGTCTATGGGTCCTTTTCTGCCTTTTTAGCTTTAAAATGTATACATATTACCTGGCTATAATGAAACTCCTACTTTTTTCTTATTCTGTGAAATCAGTGCAGAGCAGTGTTATTATTAAATTATATTCATTCACTTTTTGTTTTCAAAATTTAGGGGTGTTTTAGCTGATAGGCTCTTTCTTTGAGTTCTTGTTCCTACCATGATATTGATAATGGTTGCACCCAAATAGTAGCAAAAAACTTTTGCGATTTCTGAATTATGTCTCACACAACCATTCAAAAACTGTGAAAAATTGTTTTTTTGATGTCTTTCATTCTCTCCTTGTTTTTCAGTGCAGATTCAATAGAACGAGCTTTCCAGATTCTCGACCAAATTCCTGGTAGAGCAACAGGTGCATACAGCCACAGTCAGGTGACTATAGCTTCTATTGTATTGTCCTAGATTTGCAGCCAGTATAATCATAGATCTTATTCTTGTATTTGATAAATTTAGGGCATCAAAGGATTACGTGATACAATTGCATCTGGTATCGAAGCTCGTGATGGATTCCCTGCTGATTCAAATGATATTTTCTTGACTGATGGTGCAAGCCCTGCGGTAAATAATATTGATCTCCGAAAGTTATTTATAAAGCTCTGAAAGAAGTAACTAAAAGAGTAGCAAGATGTTTATAATGCTGGTTTTTTGATCTTCTATTCAGGTTCACATGATGATGCAATTGCTCATTGGGTCAGAGAATGATGGAATTCTCTGTCCTATCCCCCAATATCCTCTTTACTCCGCTTCAATCGCCCTCCATGGTGGGACTCTTGTAAGTGCATTGCTTCAATTTATAGTTGATCTGTGTAGGTTGTATAGTTGTCTTTGAATGCAACTACTGGATATTTATAAAAAAAATTATATTATGTAATAAGTTAGGTTAGCCTGCTTACTTCTGGAAGAGATTATTGTAAACCTATTATTAATGTAATTTCAGAGGAGGGCTCTAATATATGCTTTTATCTGGTATGTTAGGTTCCTTATTATCTTGATGAGGAAACAGGATGGGGACTTGAGGTCTCAGAACTTGAGAACCAACTGAAAACTGCAAAATCCAAGGGTATTAACGTTAGGGCTTTGGTTGTGATCAATCCAGGCAATCCAACTGGGCAGGTAATGATTTTTAAATTTCGGAATCTCATTGTACCTTTTTTATGGAGGATTATTTTATGAGAACCTACTGTGGTGGAAAATGCTGGTCTTCCCTTTCTCAATAGTATTTCAGAATGTCATGAATAGTTTTCTGTGTATACCTTAGGTTCTTGCTGAAGACAACCAGCGAGACATTGTGAATTTCTGCAAGAAAGAAGGCCTTGTTCTTTTGGCGGATGAAGTGAGTGTATTCCCCTCTAGATGCTTCATTGCTTGATTCTTTCATTCTTTTGCTTCAATGGGAATCTGCCAGTGATTCTCCTCTTGTATGGGAGGGTTCGCAATGTTTTTCATCCTGATTATTGTGCAATTAGTATCCTTAATTATAAATCCGCTTGTATCTCGTGGAACTCATACAGGTGTATCAGGAAAATGTTTATGTGCCTGAGAAGCAGTTCCACTCATTTAAGAAAGTTGCGCGCTCTATGGGATTTGGAGAAAAGGACATCTCTTTAGTTTCTTTTCAGTCTGTGTCAAAAGGTAGATGTTACTGACTCAATCCATTCCTCTTGTTGGCTGTCTTTCTCTTCCTTTTTTCTGCATCTCATGAAGTTATGGGGGAGAAGGGGAAAAGGGGCGGTTTTCATTTCACAAATGCATTTGATAATTTTAATCTTTTAATCCTTGTCTGTTGCTAACTTTCTTTGCTGGCTTTAGGATTCTATGGAGAGTGTGGAAAGCGAGGAGGCTACATGGAAGTTACTGGATTTAGCCCTGAGATTAGAGAACAGATATACAAAGTGGCATCTGTCAATCTGTGTTCCAACATTTCTGGTCAGATTCTTGCAAGCCTCGTCATGAGCCCTCCAAAGGTTGTTATTGCTAAGTTTGTGTATTACATGGGCATTTCATTTCATAAAGGTATGAAATTGATGTTGTCACTGACCCTAACTAGCTTGGGATGGAGGTGCAGTTGTTAAGAGGAATGGGGTCTGCACCTTCATCAATAAAATATTTTGGAAGTGGTAGTTATAGAATCTATACCCAGAATGAGTAGCTCAATGACTTTCTGGCTAATTTTGTCTAAGTTGTTTTTGAGTCTCTTGCTACAGTTCAAATAGTAATTTTGGTGCAAGCATAATAGCATGAGGAAATAAGATGTAGGATATGAGTTGTCTTTCTCAGAGTTGTAAAAAAATTATAAACCAGAGCAGGAGAGATAATATGAATTTGGAAAAATCTCAAGTGACGAAATGTACAGAACAAATGAGATAGCTGCAGGAAAAAGAGACACCTTCAAGTGGAAGTAAGGCAGGTTTTTTCTATTTACTGAGAAGCTTGTTGGGAGGTTCTTTTTATCTGTGTTATAGATGCTTAACTATCAGTACTGCTCTATTGATTTCTGCAGGTGGGTGATGAATCATACGAGTCTTTTGCTGCTGAGAAAGAAGGAATACTCTCATCGTTGGCAAGACGTGCAAAGGTCAGTAGAATCGGCTTATCCAACTGGTGGTGACTTAATAATGAACTAGTTTGTTCTGGTGAAGTAGTGGAGTTGTTTTGGATCACTAACCTTGCATTTGAAAAGAAGGGCTGGTTAAAGTAGGAAGCGAAAATGATGTTTAAAATTTTCCCCCAAAAAAGTTGTCCCAAAAGATTTCCTCAGAGTTCCATTTTAGCTTTTCAAAATTGGCAATCTAAAATTCTCTTTTTGGTGAATTTTATCTGTCTAATTGGTATATTTTCTGTTTTTCTTCTGTGTTTGGCAATTTTTTTTACTAATTTGTCAACAGACACTAGAAGATGCATTCAACAGTTTGGAGGGAATAACATGCAATAAAGCAGAGGGAGCAATGTATCTATTTCCACGTATCAACTTACCTAGCAAAGCAATAAAAGCAGCAGAAGAAGCTAAAACTGCACCAGATGCCTTTTATGCTCAGCGCCTCCTTAAAGCCACTGGAATTGTTGTTGTCCCAGGCTCTGGATTCGGCCAGGTGATTGTTATAATTTTTACCACTAGCATCATGATATTCCTAGTCTTTAAATGGTTGTAACTGTGACCACTAGTTTTAAAGAAATGCATATGGCTTTCACTCGGATGATTAATCATCAACCGATAAAACTTTATAAGCATTTCCTAAACCGTTTGAATATTTTTATCTTCAGAAGGAAAAAAAATTCTTTACCTTCAGATGGGTTTAATGAAAATTGAACTGCAAAAAGAAATTGGGCAAACAAATTTGGAGGATTGTTTTAATAGGAAAAACGACTGTTTCTGCAGTCAAAGTTTGTTACACTGGTAGGATGCTGATTAGTTTGCAGACCTGGTAGACGATAAAATATCTTTCTGTTTTAAATTGAGAGCTAAGAAGTATTTGCTACACTGCTGTTTATTGTGAACTGCTCATTTGGACTAAATCTGTATTTATTTGATACTTCCATGAAGCGTCCTGGAACGTGGCATTTTAGGTGCACAATATTACCTCAAGAAGAGAAGATACCAGCTATCGTATCTCGTCTTACAGAATTTCATAAGCTGTTCATGGATGAATTCCGCTGCTAAGGGATCTGGGAATACGTTCTTATAGAGATTTTTAATAAGCCAACTTTATATGTTTTATTTTCATCCTCACCAAAAACAATTATGTTTCAGTAGTGAAAGTTGATTGGATTTTTTTGGCACAACAAGTTGGGGATTGTTTATTCTGATCTTATTTGTATTTGATTGGACATTGATCTTATCTCCTTCTAGATGATCAATGCGACGATTGTTTTGTATGCCAAACAGGTTAAGCTTTAGCCAAGTCGATATGGTGAGTTGAAATTTAAACGTCTTGGTCTTTTTGCAATCTTAGTGTTTGTCATTTCCAATTGGAATATCATTGATGATCATGTTTGCATAGCAGTGGATTTAGATAGGACTGGGTTTCTCTTTTTTGTTTTGATAATCGAAAAATTTCTGAGGCCTAGTGGTGTGCGACTGAAATTTTACCAAGCTTATGCCCCTTTTAAGCAAATTATTTATATTCATATACTCCTTTACATTTTATGCCCCTCTACTATTAAAATTTGGCCCCTTATTATTAAAATTTGCATGTTGATATATACTAACAGAGTATCACAGAGGATTAAATTCAGTCCTATATGATACCAATAGAGTATGACAAAAAATATATTTTCTATTAATTTAGAATTTAATAAATAACTTTGTAAATTTAATAATTTTCTCTTAATTACTTTATTTATTTAAAAAAGAGCTTAAAATTATATGATATCAATAGGGTACTAATATACCGACAGAGTATCACAAGAATATATTTTCTACTAAATTAGAGTGTAATAAATAATTTTCTAGTCCTATACGATACCGATATGATATAAATATACCGATGGAGTATCACAACAAATATATTTTCTATTAATTTAGAGTTTAATAATTTTGTTATTTGTTTCTTGTTTATTTCTTAAAAAAAATCATAATCCTATATGATACCAATTGAGTATCAATATACCGTAGAGTATCACAGGGGATTGTGCTCATTATATATGATACCAGTATGATAAATATATACTGTCGGAGTATCACAGATGATTATTTCATGGTATTCATGCTGACATCAACACGATGTCAAACCAAGGGGAAAGTGAGGTAAGATGGTAAATAGTTTGGACCATGGACAAGGTAAATAGTTTGAATTGGATCTATTAAGGATAAATAATTTTACATTAGGTCTATTTTATGTATTTTTTTTTCATACTTAAATATTGAGTTTGTAGGGTTTGAATATGTGACATACCTGTTTTATACAATACGTGTAGTTTTATATTTTCACTTCACAACACCTGACAACAAAAATTTTAATATGTCCTTTATTGAACGTGTGATTGTTCTTAATAGCAATATCAATTTAAAAGTAAATATAATATTAAATCAAGGGTAAGTGTTTATTTGTATGGAATGTTTGTACCTAATTAAATAATTAATCTTAATAAGATAAATTGAAGTGAAAATGTCAGTCACTTAGTCCTATTTCGATATTGATAGGTGTCGAATTCGGAGAAAATCTCATCAGCAAATGCAATACCAGCTGTTGTTCTCCAATAACTTGCGTGTTGCAGCAGTTCCTCATCACCGTCACATCCTCTTTTCACTTATTCTCCACCATGATATCCTCTTCTTCGTGTTCCTCCTTCTATGGCTTCCCGTTACTCATTCACTCTTAGCGACGTTAGTCCAAAGGTATTTTTTCTTCATTCCACTTCCATTCCTGTCAAAACTCACGGGTAGCTAAGCTCACCTAGTTGTTTATTATTTGTTTTAGGTCGTGAAATGTGCATATGCTATACGCGGAGAAATTCTCACCCATGCTCAGGTAGCTCACAATCTCACTTTTTTTGTTTTGTTGGTGATTTGAGCATTTTAATATTATTATTATTATACATTAATGGTGCTTAATTCTTCATTTGCTGCATCATTATCTGAGTAGTATTTTATGTTACTCACTTTGAAGTGATACCATTGTGTAGCATTTGCTTTGTCCCTTTGATGGCATTATATGCCCCATTACTCTTAACACATTATTTTTATCATTATTCTATCTCATCTTTCTTTATAACTTATGTCATTTACTTAACTTACTACTTCCTATACTCACCTATAAATATTGATGGTTTTACTTTATTTTGTGAATAAGAAAATAAAGAGTGAAGAATGATAAGTATTATGTTATGTTTATGTTAGTGTAGTGAAAGGAAAAGTTGTGATAAAGAAAAACATTCTAAGTTTTCAATTAATTCACCATACAAGAGAAAGTAATTATATAATTATATATTGAAGGAAGATGTTCTTGTGGTGTTCAACTAATTCAGAGTTGTTTGAGTTGTATGGAGTTGTTGGGCTGTTGTATTCGGGAGGGACAAGTTAGGAGTATTACTAATGGATCAGTGTAGATTATGCTTCAGCCTAAATATATTTTCTATTCATTTTCATTATTTTATTTTTAACAGTAATTTATTGTAATATTGGTATCTTACACCAACATGTTTGAAATTTATTTTTCAGTGTTTCCTTTGAATTTTTTTTACCGCTTTTTGAAACAAATGCTACCTTATTTATCTTACAAATCTGAAAAAAACACATTTACAATGTATTGATGGTGTCCTTTGTGATGCAGATATTACAGCAAGACCTCATGGAGAATCCAGGCTCTTATCCCTTTAATGAGGTAATAAGTTTTGTAGACTTCGTTTTTTGTTCCCATTGAAGTTTTGATAATTCATATCTTAGCGAATTATTCCAATGAATCTCAATAGAAGCGACTTCATTGGAGCTTCGTTATACATTAGATACTTTCAGTAATATTCTCTAATTCATGCAGATTTTATACTGCAATATTGGAAATCCTCATTCCCTGGGTCAGAAGCCAATTACTTTCTTTAGGGAGGTGGGAATAAATTGTTTGATTCTAGATTATGCTTTTTAAAGCTCATAGAATGATTTCTAAGGAGGCTTCCTTTATTAGGTCCTTGCATTATGTGACCATCCACTTATTTTGGACAGAAGAGAAACGAAAGCTTTGTTCAGGTATGAAGCTTGTTTATCAACCTTGGTGCACCTTGTAACTCAATTAAACAGATTATGTACCTAAGTTTCAATAGGTGTCTAATGTCTATCTGGAATTGACATGACTAGTTTCCATGAAACAAATGTTTTGCCCTTCATTTTTCTAGCATGGTATGGTTAATCTCCTACTGATGGAATCTTCTAGCCTTATGTCCTATACTGGATAATAATCGCAGTAGTGGGATTCAAAGTTCAACAAATGTATTCTTTTATTTCAGATGTACTCCCACTTATAAAATCAAGTGATTGCTACTGAAATTTTTGCAAGTGAGGAAGAGTGGACTATGAGGGTGAAAGTGAGCCGTCAACATAGTATGAAAATTCATATCCATTCTATTGAGAAAGCAAAAGGAAATGCTTGTTGGGAAGTTTATAATTTTTGTCTTTTTTATGAACGACCAAATGTCTTGTAAGGTAATAATGCTGCATTCCTTCTTCACACAAATTGGAAGAGTCCCCATTTTCCATTATTCATAGAATTCCTAGTGCACATGTAGAACGTGCTAGTCCCCCATCGGCTGATGGGCGGCATCCCCAATATGATCACAAATCCCATTCTGTCAGATCACATGTACTAGAGTAGTGAAGTTTTTCCATGTCAAATATACATATAGTGTTCTAGAGGCTTGACAAAATTGAAAAATATGACACTAAGCTAGAAAGCAAATAGGATGTAGAAGGTTGTGATGATAGGGAAGCTCTTTAAGTATATTGATTCTGAATTTTTTTGAGATGATTGATGTCTGTTTATTTTGCTACCTTGCTACCTGATTCATATGGTTTTTGTTTTACAGTGTTTCAGCCTCAAAATGTGGCCATATTTCTTGGTGTTTTATAGTAAATGCAACTGGCTATCATGTTTCTTGTTCTTTTAGATCAGTGCAATGTAGTCTTGATATGTTAGATATGGTTCATTATTAATATATCAACCCATCCATTCCTCATTTTCATCAACTGGATTTTCCTGTCATTCGTTGAAATTAGTCAAATGCAGTGTTGAAACTGTTGTATGTTACAATGTGCTTCTTTATTGATTTATCAATCAGTCCCTTGTTATTGACATAATGCGTAGTAATTTCTCCTCACTAAGATTATAGTTATTCACATTTTGTTTTCAAATCTGGGAAGTTTTAGTTGATGGTTTCTTTCTTTGAGTATTTTATCTGAATATTATTGTATCCTTTGGTGAATAATTCTCAACAACTTCAGACATATTCTACAGGATTTTTTTGGTCTAAATGACATTGTCTCTTTGCTTTGTAGTGTGGATTCTATAGAACGATCTATCCAGATCCTCAATCAGATTCCTGGTAGAGCAACAGGTGCATATAGCCATAGTCAGGTGACTATATCTTCTATTGTATTATCCTGGTTTTGCATATCAGTACAATCATAAAACTTATTGTTATCCCTTGCTAAATCTAGGGTATCAAAGGATTACGTGATACAATTGCTTCTGGGATTGAAGCTCGTGATGGTTTCCCTGCTGATCCAAATGATATTTTCTTGACTGATGGTGCAAGCCCAGCGGTAGATTCTATCGATCTCCAAGTTATTCATACAGCTTTGACAGAAGTAATTGAATGAAATAGCAAGATGTTGACAGTTTCTGTTCCTTCATCTTCTATTCAGGTTCACATGATGATGCAGCTGCTCATCGGGTCAGAGAATGATGGAATCCTCTGTCCCATCCCCCAGTATCCTCTTTATTCTGCTTCAATTACCCTCCATGGTGGCACTCATGTACGTGTTTTTGCTTCTATTTAAGTTAATTAATGTTACTTTGAGTGGTTAGCTTTGAATTTGATTCTTTTATAAAAACTTAGTTTAATCTACTTACTTTTGGAAAAGATTATCTTTTTTCCCTTGGATTAATGAGAAATCCTCAAGAGCCACCGGCACATATTGTGGATAAAGGGGTCATTCATCTAACCTCCTCACTTAAATACCAGTCTCTTGAAAGAGTTTGTTGCAAACAATTATTTAAGAAATACCTGACCTGATCAAATTTACTCATCCGTCGAACTGATAAAACACAAATGTTTGTGGTTGTTTGCTTTTTGGTGTAATCTTCAAGATGTAAAAGATAAAGACTGCATGCAAGATTTTATAGATAATTTACATGAGTAGGTCTTTTGGACAGTGGAATCCTGTCTTGTTTTTTCTTTTGGTGTGAGGGATTCCTGGACAGTATATTGCCTTTGCACCTTTTCAGTGACAGGCTGCTTTGTTTATAATATAATGTTTACTTCCCTTATCAAAAAGGAAAAAAAATATTTTCAGGTACTTCATGCAGAAGCCTCTAATGTATGTTTTTGTTTGGTGCTAGATTTCTTATTATCTTGATGAAGAAACAGGTTGGGCACTTGAGATCTCAGAGCTTGAGAATCAGCTAAAAACCGCAAGATCCAGGGGTGTTAACGTTAAGGCTTTGGTTGTAATCAATCCAGGCAATCCAACTGGGCGGGTAATTGCTTATAAGATTTTGGAAGCTCATAGTCATCTCTTTTTATTTTGTATGGACAAACGTGATTTAAATCATTTGTGAGAGCATATAGTGATGGTAAATGTGGTCCTCCACAGTATCTTTACATGTAGCATGATTAGTTCTCTATGTATGCATTAGGTTCTTGCTGAGGCCAACCAACGGGAAATTGTAGAATTCTGCAGGAAAGAAGGTCTTATTCTTCTGGCTGATGAAGTGAGTTAATTCCCCTTTAGATGCTTCTTTGCTTGATTCTGCCATTCTCTTGCTTCTTTGGAAATTTGATTACCACTGGTAATTTACCAGAGATTCTGCAGTTTAACAATCTTTTTCATTTCTGAATTTCTGAATGTGTGGGGAAAGGGCTGGACCACAATGGTCTATTGTAACATTGTTAATGCTCTCATATTTTGTGGAACCTGTGCAGGTGTATCAGGAAAATGTTTATGCACCTGACAAGCAGTTCCACTCATTTAAGAAAATATCCCGCTCTATGGGATTTGGAGAAAAGGACATCTCTTTAGTTTCTTTTCACTCTACCTCTAAAGGTAGATGCAACTGCATCCATCTCTGCCTTTCTGGTTTGTTGTCTTCCTCTTCCGTTTGTCTGAATGTTAGGAAGTTGTGGGAAAGAAGGGGATAAAGTGCAGTATTTCATTTTTAAAGGTACCTCTGAATTGTTTATTGCTGCTGCTAACTTTTCTTACTGAATTTAGGGTACTATGGCGAGTGTGGAAAACGAGGAGGCTACATGGAGTTCACTGGATTTAGTCCTGAGATAAGGGAACAGATATACAAAGTGGCATCTGTCAATCTTTGTTCCAACATTCCCGGTCAGATTCTTGCAAGCCTCATCATGAGCCCTCCAAAGGTTGGTAACGTCATGTCCCAAAAGGAGTGAAATGGGTATTGAGGATTCATAGAGCTGACCCCAACAATTTTGGGTTCGAGGTGGATCTGCTAAGAAGGGGTGGAGTCTCCACCATCAATTTCAATATTTGGGAATTGGCAGTTATGGCATTCCCAGCATGCCGTGGTTTTCTGGCTTATTTGTCTAGTAGAATCTGGTCTTTCATGTAGTAGTAATTTTGGTACAAGGGCAATATTGGATGATATAGATTGGTCATGTCCTACATTGATA
Organism: Solanum aculeatissimum; assembly: GCA_038996855.1. Classification (NCBI taxonomy): domain Eukaryota; kingdom Viridiplantae; phylum Streptophyta; class Magnoliopsida; order Solanales; family Solanaceae; genus Solanum; species Solanum aculeatissimum. The sequence goes on from JBCEWC010002735.1 coordinate 25,300, forward strand.
CGAATACACCCATTGCCCAAGTCCTCAGACTCAGAGGGACTGTTTCCCTCTTATCCTGGATACAAATACACCCATTGCCCAAGTCCTCAGTGGGGAACTTTTTGCACTCTTATCCTGGATAATACCCCCACCCCCCGCCTATAATTCCCAAATGAGTGTTGTGGATTCATCCTAAATCGGGTGGTCTCATGATATAAACGTCGAATTAGGTTGATAAAGTAATTGCTTCAATTAGTTAAGATTGCGGGATCATTTTATCAAATTTTGTAGGTACCCACTCTCTTTTATGTGGCTTTATAAAATTAGATGTCACTACAGCTATATGAATACAGCACTGATTGTGAACTGTAAACTTTGATGCTTTGACGTGAGGTCCCCTGTGTCCGTGTTATAGATGCCTAACTATCAGCCTGCTCTGTTAATTTGTTCAGGTGGGTGATGAGTCATACGAGTCTTTTTCCGCTGAGAAAGAAGCAATACTCTCATCATTGGCAAGGCGTGCAAAGGTCAGTAAAATTGGCATATGTGACTGAGGTTGACAAAATAAACTACTAGTTTGGCTTGCTGAAGTGGTTGAAGTTGTTTTAAGATCACGAACCTTGGATTTGAATAGTAGAGGTGCTTAAAATAGTGAGCAAAGATGTCTAAAATTTTATCCAAAAAAGTTGTCCCAAACTTTTTTTCGCTTAATTATCATTTCAACTTTGCGAAAACGGTGTCTGAAATGTCTTTCATTAGAGTTCCATTTAAGCTTCCTTTTGGTGAATTTATCTGTCCAATTGATGAGTTTCTATTTTTCTTCCGTGTTTTCCAAAAAATTTGACTAACTTGGCAACAGATACTAGAAGATGCATTCAATAGTTTGGAGGGAGTCACATGCTATAAAGCAGAGGGAGCATTGTATTCATTTCCATGTATTAACTTACCTGGCAAAGCAGTAAAAGCAGCAGAAGAAGCTAAAACTGCACCGGATGCCTTTTATGCTCGGCGTCTCCTTAATGCCACTGGAATTGTTGTTGTCCCAGGCTCTGGATTTGGCCAGGTGATTGTTTTATTTTTGTCCATATGCTTCTTTTTATTTCTAGTATTACTGTTGATTCCTCTTTCCACTCAAATGTTGTTACTGATAGTCGAGGCATATTCTCCATTTCTTTGCTATAATATGGTTTGCAACTGTCATCGCTTATTTTAAAAAAAATGTAGATGGTTTTCACCAGGACTATAGAAAATTAACAGAGAGAACTTAATAAGCATTTCCCGAACAGTTTGAATATCTCTCCCTTCAAGAAAATTGGGCAAATAAAAGAAGAATCAAGAACGCAGTAAGTACTACATAGTTCCTTCTAGATAATGAGAGGATGATGATTTTCAGTGCAAAAGCAGCACACCTAACAAGTAGAAAAGAAGAAACTATTGATTGTTTGAGAACTATGGGGGCGATTTTTAACACTATTGTTAATTAGAGCTGTTTTGGATTCGACTAAATTTGTATTTGCTTGTCGCTTCTATGAAGTATCCTGGAACGTGGCATTTTAGGTGCACAATATTACCACAAGAAGAGAAGATACCAGCTATTGTATCTTGTCTTACACAATTCCATAAGCAGTTCATGGATGAATTTCGCGGCTAAAGAATCTGGGGTACATACTACTATAGAGAAATTTTGAATAAGAACATCTGTTATGCATCTTCACCAAAAACAAGTCATACTTCAGTAATGAAAACTGGTAGGATTGTTCATCTTTTAATCTTATTTGTACTTGACCTGATATCTATTTTTCTCCTTTTAGATGATCAATGTGAGTTATTTGTAACTAAATTCTCTGTTAATTCCTCCTTGGCGAGAGAATTACTCTTTCTACAAAAGAATTAAATTATTCAAGACAAATTTATCAACAGTTTAGAATCAACCCCCATTTAATTTAAATATAATAAAAACGTAACTTGTTTTTATTAGATGTTTCTGAACGAAATGGACACTTAAAAAGTAATAGTAATATAACATTTACTTCAAATAAAATTCAACGATTTTCTATTTAGATAATATTATTCTGAAATGTCAATCAAGATCGGACAGAGGCATGCTAAATTTGATAAAGAAATTTTAAAAAATTTGGAAGTACAATTTGTGTGCAAAAAGAATTAAGGGTAAAGTACATTTAATGTGTATCGTAAAGCTATTGTCTTTTATGTTTGTCTTATTATTAGACTCAAGATTCACATAGTAATATCTATTTGGTTTTGATTAAAAGAAATGGTCATTTGGAGGCTCGAATTATTTTGCGATCCTAGAGGTTAGTGTCTGCTTGTATTTGTATGGCAAAGCAGCTTTATAAAAGGGAATTGAAACAAATTGACCAAGTATTAAATAAGATTCACTTGCAGGTAAGAAAAAATTGACCCTTTAACCTTATGAATAAAAGAAGATGTGTAATGATACTGTCATGTATCCAGAAGAAATCTATCAAACATTATCATGTATACTTTCTACTCTTTTTCAGTTTTCTTGTTGTGGGGCCTCTCGTTTTCCTCAGTGTAGAGCTTGTCAGATAGGCCTCATATGGATGTGTTTTGTCTTCATGTCTAATTTGGAAACCATGCAGACCAAGAATCTCAAAAAGCCCTCGTCACTTGTAAGGCCTTTTGGATGAAAACATAAAAATATTTGAAAAACCTTATGCAGTAAGCATTTTTTTTAAAAAAATAATGGTGTCATGTTATGGTCAGTACTTAATTCAATTTTTTAATTGGTGCAACTCTCCTTGGGAAGTTTAAGTATTTATTACCATAATAAGAGAAACTGAATTTAAGAATAGAAATCCCAAATAACTTTTTTTTTCCCTTTTCAACTGCAATCTCAGTGCTGCTTGCATTGATAATTGAAGGTGAGGTGCAATTATTGCACCAATTTTAGCAGCTTATAATGAGAAGCTATGTGGTAATGTCCAGAATTTCCGTAGCAGTTGAACGTGGTCCCTGTACATTCAGGATCAAATCAATAAAGCAAACTTATGACCAATAAAAGTTAAAAATGTAAAATAAAAAAATAGTTTAGGAAAATATAACAGCACTGATAAACAATCAACATCTTGTATTTCATTTTGGAGCTAATACATAGAAACTGGCGGTTTAAACAGTCTGGTTACTGGAGGCCTTAATTCTACGACCTTGGAAACTTTTGGTCCTATCCAAGATAAAGGATCTTCTGATTTAGCAAGTATGATATCTTAACTATTAGACATTTGTTTTTATTACTTGAACTATTATCAAAATATTACTCGAAATTGATGAGTAAGTTGTCATGTAGATGAACTTTTATGGACAAATTATGTTGTCATAAATAGCTGATAATAGATCCTTGTTTATCAATCACACATCGTATAGTGTTTGTGTAAAATTCGCAAAAGTGACTCTTTTTTAACCATCATCTCAATTCGTGAACACTCCATGTAGGATTAATAACACATTAGTTCAAGAGATGTTCAAATTTGTAAAAAAGTTACTGTATTCTCATTTTGTGAGGCCAAGGATATATAGTAACAAAATTTTGGTCATATTATGCTAGTTGCAGAAAAGCTCATAATGTCATCGTTTCTTTGTATCACACTTAGACTCGTCCGCTAGAAGTTCAGAGTATAATGTGTTGGCCCGTAAAAAAGTGCTTTTCTCGAGTAATATTTCATAGGAATACAGAGGGAATCTCACTGAACATTGGTGCTCGATTCAAATTAAATAAGATGGTTTCGACATGGCAAACAACCACAGGAAGATTGGGCAGATAGATGTGAGTTTTGCCTGGTCAACATCATCTTCCGTGATTGCTCAGCCACTTTTTCTATCTGTTCCTTGTGTTGTAGTTGAGCTGTAGTTCTCCATTCTTCAGCTTTTCTGTGAACAATCGCCATCTTTTTCATTAACTTCTCTTCCAGATTTGATCTCATCTTCTGAATTTTCACCTGAAACAGAAGCAATTGTTATGTCATAAGGGCCCTTAAGCTGAGGTTCTGTCAACTCTTGGGTAGGATAAGGTTTGCATAAGCTCTAACATTCCCGGTCCCACAACTAGGTATGTCCTCGTTGTTGTATAAGAGTCGAACATTGACTATGATTCTAGAGTCTGATGACACAAAATAAAAAGTTAAACTTGACTATTTATAATTTTCTGGGGAACAAATAGCAGGGAGGGGGGACACCAATTTCAAAGGAATTTTGTTACTGCATGCAGCTGTTGTGCCCATCTTCACATGGGGTTGCAACTTCCAGAAAGAATGAAAATATAATAATGCATTAATGTTGACTAATCTGCTATCCTCTTCGTCCTCGCATGTGATGAAAAGATTAAAATTATAAGCATTACATAGGGGGAAGGGGAGGAAACTGGACCACAATGGAAGAGTACTGGGTGGCTCGATGAAAACCAATACTATACAGGACTGAGAAATTCTTCCCAGCTAGTCAACATTGCACAGCTACTCTTTGCAGACTGCATTTTAGTTATATTCTTGCGACAACCAACAGGCTTATGAGTGACAGACTTTTAGACTGACAAGCTTCTAAAGAAGAGATGCATATACCACTTATCTCACATCAAAAAGGGAGAAAAGTAAAGTATTACTTAAGAACAAATTCATGAGGCTTGTTAGGTCAAAACGGACAGTACGTACTATAGATTTATGGGCTGCAGACAATTCTTAGGATATGAAAGGTAGTGAAAGAAGCGCTAGCATTGAAATTCTACTGCCCAAATGTTAAAAGAAGAGTGAGATGTAAAATAAAACACCTCAAGTTTTTTGGATTGAGCTTCTGCTTTTGCATTTTGGAGGTTTATCCAAGCCTGAATTTTTGCTTCTTCTCTTTGGTACCTACAACTCAAAATAAAAGTTAAAACTAACAACCTCTAAGTACACATGAAAATAGAAATGAACAGTGCAAAAGCCACTCACCTGAGGCAGCATTTGTTCTTCTCTTCTTCTTCCCACGAACGAGTTTTGGATTCCGAGACACTTTTTCTACACTCATTATTTATCTCAAAATGTCTCAAACTCTTCGATATATCCTCTTCTTCTTCTTCCCTCGAACTCCAATTAGTTGTAACAGAATCAAATTGTGTCCCAAACTGTAATTTTGCTAGATGGCACTCCTGAAATTGCATAATATCAACCGTGCAATCGGAACCTGAACTTGGTAAGGCAAATGGTCCAGATCTGTCCGCAGGAGTATTGTGTCGAGGAGGCGATGGGCTTTTGAAAGGAGTATGACATCTTGAGGTAGTAGAGCTACCAATTGGAGTCATTTCTGTCCCAATATCTCTGTGTTTAACCTCATGAATTGCCTCCATTGTTGTTTCTTTCGTCGATTTTCCTGTTGCATTTCCAAACAAAAATCCTTCTTTTGTAGGTTCTAAGCACCTAAATTTGGGATAAATAGATTCCACTTCATCTGTGAACTTATCTGCAGTTGCAATAGATCATCACATTCATAGAGTTGTTGTACAGTGTTAAATTTTACTAAAATGAGAGCTAGAACCAAAACATATAATGCACATTGATGTGCGGCATGCAGGGGCAGATAATGGGTTAACCCGGTGTTTGCTAGCTGCATTGGGGGCCAACTAAATTACTATTCGGACTGTGAAGTCCGCATTGAGGTAAAGCAATCCCTAACAAAGCCGACTTTGTATTCAAGACTGAACCCAATACATTTAGCCGACTTTGTACTCAAGACTGAACCCGAGACATTTAGTTAAAGAATAAATGAGTCATACTCCACCACAACCCCAGTTGGTAGAGCCTATTTTTTTACTCCCAAGATTACTATATCCAGAACTCAAAATTTCACTAGTACAATTAGTTCAGTACTAAAATCCAGGTTAAAACTATCAAGTTAATCTTGAACTGTAATTAGTTAAGCTAAGGGTAAAAGCAAGTTTTTTACCTTTCAGAAAAACATCAGTTGCAGCAGAAACAGTGTCGGCAGCTCCAGCAGAGATAGGGTGATGGTGTAAAGGTAAAGGCACCTGAAAATCTGAAGCTACTTTTGAGACCTTTTCATCTGTAACTCTGTTTTTCTCTGCAAAGACATTTTCAGGTTCTTTAAGCTTGAACCCATTGCACTGCTTTAACAATTTTGAGGACTCTAATGGTGGCTTTAATCCATTATTATGATGATGATGAGAAGCAGGGGAGTCTTGAATAGAACTTCCATTAACAAGCCATTTCTCTGCATCATCCCACTTAGAAGGGAAATTTTTTCTTGAAAAATTCCCAACACTGAAGCTGAAAATAGGTCGACCCGGTGTTGATGGAGCATCTATATTCCTCCTAGTCACTGAACTTGCTCCTTCTTTCCTTAAAAAGACCCCTCCATTGCTTGCTGTTGGCAATGACTTCACAAAATCAGATGTCTCCTTGAGATTAAGTTTGCAAAGCGGGTCAGGGAAACTATCCAAGAATGGGTTCCCATTTTTCCCTTCTAGTGTTGCTTCCTGTCAATAACAAAATCAAGAATCATCGGCAAAAAAAGAAACCCCATTTAGATAAAATCATTCAAGAAACATAAAAGAACAATCTTGAACATTTACCCCTTGAGATGAAAACAGAGGTGGAGGTTCACAGTAGTTGGCACTTGCAAGATCCATAAGAGGAATTTTTACATGTTCATGAAAAAGAAAGTTTTTTATTTGTTAGGTGAAATAAGGACAGTAATAACACATGCCAATGCAAAAGGAAACAGGAGGTTCATCAGAAGAACTGTTGAATATTAGGTAAGTATTGGAATACCATGCATTAGAGTGGTAGGCAGGACAAAGACCATATACAAATATGATGAGTTTCAGCCCCCGTGTTGAAGAGCTGAAAGGAAAATGAAACAACAGTGTTTATAGTCTTTGCTGATTATTACTAGTGAGGACAAGGAAGAAAACAAACAAAACTTGTACTTATAAAAAGAAAAAACTCATGGAGGTGTGTGATGCTTTGGAAAACGAGAAAAGTTCGTCAAAGTTGTAAAATGGATGAATTATCAAATCATGGAGTAATTTTTTCAGTAAGATTTATATATATTGCAGTTTTATTAAGGATAATTATTCACTTTATTTAAAATACAATTTGAAAAACACTAAAATATTTAGTCTCAATTTCAATTTCACCCTAATTTTTTATTTTTGCAAAAATGACCCCATGTGTATCAGCCCCTTCAATGACCTATTACTCTAACCATAGTGGATTAGAATATAAGTTATTCATATACAAAACTAATAGTATGATATTTGATTTGCAAGTATAAACTCGCTTAACTAATTATATACATTATAAAGAATTTATGTATTATTTTATATAAGATAAAAAGTATAATATCTCATACTTGAATAACTAAACATCGCATGACATAAAATAATAACATAATTTTTGCATAGTGGCATGACTCTACCCAACTACCTCTAAGTGTAAAAGTAACCCAATAATATAAGTCTATACTGCTAACATTATTTTTTTGTTTACTCTATTAATGTAGCTTAATATGTCACGAAGTTACTCCCTAGGTCTCAATTAATGTAACATACTTCTCTTTTTGATACGTCTAAAAAAATGCTATATTGTTATAAAACTGAATCTTAAATTAACTAGAATTTAAGGCGGAACAACAAAAACAAAAGAAGAGGAAGAGGAGATTT
>JBCEWC010002736.1:0-32966 GCA_038996855.1 Solanum aculeatissimum
ACACAAATCAGACAGGATAATTACATTTTCTTTTTCTTTTTATATTATTTACATAAATTTCTTAAAAAATTAATAGTTTTATACTTTAATATCGAATATTTTAATTACTGATTCTGTTGAGATAAAAAAGGAACAAAATATAATTCAATTTTCAGTTTTATGAATAAAATTGCATTAATTAGTTATAAAACTTTCCTTTTTTTAAAAAATAGAAATTTTGATTAATTATTGATCAAATCAAAATTAAGTATATCATGAATCAAAGATGGGGATCTATTATCCACTCCATAGCATCAATCAAAGAACCGAAAGCCCGAGCTAACTGATGGGCACATTGGTTCGCTGATCTTCTAACAAAAACCAAAGAAATAGAAGTAAAGTCATACATAAGTGTTTTACAATCATGAATAATAACATCAAAGTAAGAGTTGTTTTCACTAGCTTTTTCTAGCGCTTGTTTAACTAAGAGGTTATCCATCTCAATGATTATTGGTGTTGATGTAAAGTGTTCCTATAGCCAGCTTAATGCTTCTCGAACTCCCAAAGCCTCGGCTAGAAGTGGATCTTGTGATCTCCCTAGCCGACTAGATCGTCCTCGGATGAAACTTCCATGGAAATCTCGAACTAATACACCAACTCCTATTATTCCCAAGGCAAGATCCCAAGAAGTATCAATATTGCATTTAAGAAGATTCTCACCTGAAGGATGCCATTTTGTTGCAAAATCACTTTCTATCACATTAGAACCGGAGGTTAGCGTTCTGACCTTCATCCAATCTTGTCAAAATCGAGCTCCTTTCTGGATAACCATTTCAGGCTGTAGAGATCTTCCCTTCCAGATAATATTATTTCTGGCATTCCAAATTTTTCATAGAATCACGATGGTTTCATGTAATTGTTCAAGAATCATGTTATCAATCAACGACTTGAGCCAGTCCAAGAGTAATGATCCAGATCGTCGCCATCTCACCGACGATTTGAGCCAAACTTGTTGAGCCGCATTGCACTCAACTAAACAATGTAATATTATTTCTATCTCTTGGAGGCATGCAGGGCACACTCCGGGTTGAAGGATCTTCTTATTCCTTAAGTTGTCACTTGTTGGAAGAACACCATTCAAAGCTTTCCAAGCAAAATTCAAAATCTTTGGATAAAGCTTTCATTCTTAACATCTTCTCCAATTCAAAAATTTTAAAAATTCTCCTTTCCCATAGGATCAAATACTAATTTTAGAAATCAAACTTTTCCATTTGTAACAGCTTTTCAAAATTCAAAATTTCAAAAAAAAAAAATTCAAATAAAATAAATTAAAATTGTTGAGTGCATCTTTCCAAAATAAACATACTTCATCTCATTGTACCCCATCTTTATTGTAATTGATACAAAAAAAGGCACACAACTTGATTTTGTATCATGTATGATTGTATTTGAGATAAAATAAATAGAAATAAAATTTTGTATAAAAAAACTGATGTATTTGATAGAAAATTTTACATATTTCAACATATTTTGTCCCCCTCACTATTGTTCTTGATACAAAAAAGGACACATACGCCGATTTTATATCATTTGAGACAAAATAAACAGAAACACAATATTGTATCAACTGATATAGATGATATAACATTTTATAAATATCAACTACAGTATTGTCATTATTGTGTTTGATACAAAAAGTATCCAACAAAATAAAAAAATACACATAATCTAATATTGTATCATGCACTGTTGTATTTTGATACGAAATTACACAAAAATCAATATTATATCATGCACTGTTGTATTGATACAAAATTACATAAAATCCAATATTATATCATGCACTATTGAATTTGATACAAAATTACACAGAATACCAGCATTGCATCAATCACTGATTTGTTCTTTCGAATAATCCAACAAATCGTGCAATTCACTCACTTTTGTCATGAATTGAACATCGTAAGCTTCAATTTTTGGGTGTTTCTCTTCCAATTTTGATACCAAATAAGCACTTTCGTCAACAAAAACTATGCGCTCTTTGTGATTCACCAGTAAAAATACAAATAATTCAATATTACTTAATTCATTAACTGTTGTATTTAATACAACATAGAGATGATCTAAATCCATTTACAAAATTAAAAAAAATAAAGAAGACGAATACAAAATTAAAAAGAAATGATGGAGAAGATGAATACAAAATCAAGAAGAAGAAGATGGAGAAAATAAACGTGCTGCAAAATGAGTTGAATTTGATTGGCAGGAAAGAGAACAAAATTGAAATTAAAAATAATAAGTACATGTAGTGATTTTAGGAGATAAAAGAGAAAAATATTGAGTGAAACTAGGAAGAGAAGATATTTTATTTTAGTGATTAAAATTTATGTATCTGGCTGATTTGATGTTTAGAGAAAAAAAAAGAAAATTTTGAAATAATAGTAAATAATAATAAATAAAGTATATAAGGAAGTGTAGTTAGGTAAAAAAAATTTTAAGACGAAGAAAAATAGAAAGCAAGTGAAAAGAAGTTATTTTTCCCCTCAAATATTATAGAAAGTCATTTTTACTGAGATAGAGTTGAGTCATAAATTCTTAAATACTTTTAGTAAATTATTTTTGGATGGGGTTTTATCATACTTTTGATCATGGATTTTGGAAGAAATATCTAATTTTTTGAAAAATATAATTAATATTTGTTAGTTCTAAAAATTACTAAAAATATTTATAAATTTGTATTGGTTAATTAGAATTTTTTATTAACTATCGCAACTAAAATATTGATTAATTAGAATTTTTTTATTAACTATCGCAACTAAAATATTAGTTAATTAGAATTTTTTATTAACTATCGCAAGTAAAATATTATTTATTTGAAAACTATATGGAGTATTGATTATTTTTACAATATTAGCCACAAATTTATAATCATCTAATACTATATTTCCAAAGTATAATATGTATCTAGAATATTTAATCATAAATAATATTTAATAATATTTCTTAAACAGGAATATATTTGTCAAATATTAATGTGTTTTGAATAATTGACTTTTATTTATAAAATTTAACAGATTTAATTGTGCAATTGTATTCGTACGATCAAATAATATATTTGTAATTATACGATGATTAAATTATTACAAACCAATATATTTTAATAATTACTATATTATGTAATTTTACTTTAGTAATTATACCAAATCTAATTATAATGTGTTTTTTCAAACAAATATATATATATATATATATATATATATATTATTTTTATGGTTTTTGCTTTCTTCATTTGTTGTGAATGATGTTTGAATAAAGTTGATTGTGCAATTGGTTGTTGGTGAGAGATGAAAGATGAACTACCATGGATACCAACCCTTTGAAGTGCTACAAAAGGTCAAGAAACAAACTTGAAGTTATGATTTGCAGTTAAGGTCTATTGTGCTAATAAGGGAAGTTGGTCATATTTTGTATTTTTTCTGTTGATCTTTATTTATTTATTATATTAAAAATAAATATACATTTTTATTTGTTTAGTTTCAATAATCAAAAGCTATATATATGTTATCAAGTGTTATTCATTTTTCAACATTTAGATGATTTGTGGGTTTAAGTAAGGTGTGAATTGAAAGAATAAGAAAATGTGGGGAAATCAAGAACCAAGTAAAAAAAAAATGAAGAGTCATTTATTTTTCATTGGTAGAATAGAGAAATTTTTTTATCCTTATATTAGGAAACACGTTTTCTAATTCTTAATGAGTTAAGTAGAAGGGACCCCTGCGCCGTCCTCGTCGCTCGACTGCGGCTATGACTTTAATTTAGTGAATTATTAATTAATTCATAAATTATTTATTAATTAAATTAATTTACGAATTATTAATTAATTAAATTAATTCGCGGAATCATTTAACTGAATTTCAAAATTTGTGCGTAAAATTCCTGTTACACCTTGTAAAATTACGAAAGTACTCCTAGATAAGAGAATGCTCGCATAATGCATCGTTCAAAACTTTTTTGGCAAATTCGAAGTCGGAATCACGATTAACACAAAAAAATGTGTGGGAAAGTGGTCTTGGGTGATTTTAGAACGACCGGATCAAAGGATAATTTTTTTGGGTAAAAATGCAATTTCCAGCAAGGTGCGCAACACCTCCACGTCGCGGACCTGTCGCGGATTTGCACTTGATCTTGGTTCTATTTTTTTTTACGAAATTAGAAATTCGATCAAATAACTTTTGAAAAAATGTACTAGGAGGGACCAGGTCCGCGACGCGAACCCGATTCACCCTGGTTCAAAATTTTTAGTTTTTCGAGGGGCATTCTAGACTTTTTCTCTATCCCTCCTAAACTTAACCCATGACTAATATAGATCATTTTTAGCCTAAAAGGGATTCCTAAACCCATTCTTAAGTCTCTTACGCTAAAACTAAGTAAAAACTTTGAGCAAAGAAGAGGAGAAAAGGGCTAGGGTTCAAGGGATTCAAGCCAATTCTTGCAAGATTGATTGTCATCCTTCATCTCAAGTATGTAAGGCTAACCTAAAATATGAGATTGTTCTTTCATGTGCCCCATGATTATGATATGATGAATTGTGATGAAAATGATGTTCCCATGATTGTATTATTTTTTAAAACCTCTATAATATTTAACCTATTTTACTTATACTGCATAATTGATGATCTCTATGAATTTGATTTACTAAAGAAATGTTTTTACATAAGTTATTTCAGAAACCCTAGATATTATTTAATATAATGTTGCATGAATGAACCTAGGAATTGAGTCTAGAGCCTTGATAATATGATTGTGATTGTGATTGAGCATGATGGTGATGTTGATGGAACTTGATGGTCCTGAGAGTCTTCATAATCAAACTCAAATGATTGATCTAAATTGATAGTCCTCCTAATGATTGTCTAAACCCCTTTTAAAAACTATAATTAAAAACTGATTGGATGGTCGATAGGTGGAACGACTTGATTGTGATGAGTTGATAAGGGTCCTTATGAGACTCATTGATTGTATTTATTGTTTTATGAACATTGATTCTTGAGAGGAGTATTGAGCACTGAATTAGATAAGAGTAAGTCTAACTTGAACCCAATAACTACGTTGCCATCATGGAATTGATTTGACAAGGCCCATATCTCTAAAGTCCTTTAAGAGGGTTGATTGATTGATTGTGAGCGTCCCTTACCCTGGCAAGGTATTAGATGGGTGGGCAATGACACCACTTTGTTGTATCATCACTGGCTCATAGGTGATGGTTGTCGACTAGAGAAACGCCCAATAGGTCTTGATAATACTCTGATTGGATTAAATTGTATATGATTGGTCTCTATCTAAATCTTACTCCTGCTTTAGATTATGACATCTTGATCGAGTTCCATGTTTCTTGATTTGAGTTATCTGAGTTGATGTTGTTCTACCTTTATCTGTTTAATTCTACCATTTTACATACTCATACATTTCACGTACTGACGTTCATTTGGACTTGCATCATTTTATAATGTAGAGACAAATACTAGAGATCATCAACATGCGCTCCATTGAAGATCTTCTCCACTTTTCAGTTAATTGGTGAGACTTCCTTAATTTCGGAGAGTGCATATTATTTACTTCATCTAACTTTTAGAGTTAAACTTTAAAGTTGCTTCTTTTGATTAGAGGTAGTCATGCACTTGTCATTGACACCATCAGACAATTTGATAGAGGCTTCATAGACTAGAGGGTGATTAGTTTGATTTGGATGTTGTTGGGCTAGTTTATTTCAAACTAGTCTTATTGTTTTGATTTGACTACCTCTAATTGAGATTGTCCACCCTCTAATTATTTTTAGTCTTCCTTTGACATGTTAAATTGATTGAATGATTATGATGAGGCCAAGTGGTTCGCTTGGGGACTAACAATAGTCTCTGAGTGCCGGCCACGTCTAGGGCACCCTCTCAGGTCGTGACAAACTTGATATCAGAGCATATAGTTGAAGAGTCCTAGGGAGTCTATGAAGCAGTGTCTAGTAGAGTCTTATTTATAGGTGTGTTATTCACCACACATTATAAGCAGTAGACTATAGGACATTAGGAATGGTTACGCTTCTTTCATATTCTAATTCGTGCTATAATGTTAAACTCTATGAAAGCTCTCTTCTAATTTGTGCATTACACGTTTGCTGATCATGCCTCCTAAGCATACCGCTACCCAAAAATACACTTCAGCTAATAGCAATGAGAATCCCCATCTAAAGGTGCCTATTGAGATGGAGATGAGGGGTTGAGGTTTACCTGTTAGAGTCGTTGGGTCTCCACAGACACCTATTACTTTGCCTGCTCCTACTATGGAGGCTGATTTTAGAGGAGCTATCACTATGCTCACCCAACTAGTAGCCGCCCAAAGTGAGAATCAAAATTCATAATCTCCTAGCTTCAATTCCCATGAGCCCAATGTTGTAACCAGACTTAGGGATTTCTTGAGGATGAACCCACCAGTATTCACAAGGTCGAAGGTTAAGGAAGACCCTCATAATTTCATTGATGAAATGTGGAAGGTTCTGAAAGCTATGCATGCGACTGAGATTGAGGGAGTTGAACTTGCCTCTTATTAGCTTAAGAATATGGCGAATGTTTGGTATAACCAGTGGGAAGAGGGTCAATGTGAGGATGCTAAGCTTGCCAAGTGGAATGAATTTTAGAATACGTTTGTTGATCATTTCTTTGCTCGGGAGTTGAGGGAGGCGAAGATGGAAGAGTTTGTGAACTTGAATAAAAAATGGTTGACGGTCAAAGAGTACAACCTCAAGTTTATCCAACTATCCAGGTATGCTCTAGAGATGGTCCAGAACATGAGGGAAAGAATGAAGAAGTTCATATTTGACTTGGACAAACATGTAAAGAAGGAGTGCAAAACAACATTACTGATTTCGAGCATGGACATCTATAGGCTTATAGTCTGTGCACAATAACTGAAGAAGGATAAGAAAAGGGATAGAGAGGAGAATTTAAGCAAGAAGGCTAAGTCAGTAGGGTTTGAGCCTAACAACATAAGCATAATAAGGGAGATAAGTGATACTTTCAGAAGAGGCCTTCCAATTATGCACCATCTTCAGCGAGTGCATCGACTCAACATAAAAGTATGATCAGAAGTCCCAAGGTTAGATAAACTTCAGAGCACAAGTTTCTCAGTCTCAGGCTATTATAGCCTTAGGTTCGAAAATAAAGCCACCTTTCAAAAAGTGTGGCAAGATATATTTGAGAGAGTGTAGAGAGGAAGGGAATGATTACTATAAGTATGGCCAGGTGGATCACTTCTAGAATGAATGTTTGATGGGAAAAAAAGCCCAGACTTTTGCTACTGCACTGCCAGTGAGGGGTAATAAGAGAGGTGATATTACTAATACAAGCGGGGGGTAAAAATAGTCTATATGCAATGGGAAACCAATAGGATATACAAGTTGCACCAGATGTTCTGATGGGTATGCTTCGAGTCTTTACCTTAAATTGTTGTACATTGCTTGATCCGGGTGCCACTCTATCTTTTGTAACTCTCTATATGTCTAGTAGATTTGATATTTTTTCTGAGTGTTTGCTTGAACCTTTTCTTGTTTCCACTCCTGTTGGTGAGTTTATTTTAGCTGAAAGAGTCTATAAAGATTATGGTGTATCCGTCAATTATAGGTATATCTGAGGTAATTTGATAAAGTTGGAGATGATTGACTTTGATGTGATCCTTGACATGGACTCACTTTATGCCTGCTATGCCTTCATTGATTGTAGGACTCAAATTGTTAAATTCTAATTCTCAAACGAACCAATCCTAGAGTGGAAGAGCAATTCTATTGCACCAAAGGGTAAATTTATTTCCTACATTAGGGCTAAAAGCTAATTTCTAAAGGATGTATCTATCACCTCGTGTGAGTTAAGACTGATGATGTAAAATCTCTACCCTTTGAGTCAGTCTCGATTGTGAATGAGTTTCTTGAAGTCTTTTAAGAGGATTTTCTTGGAGTCCCTCCTAATAGGGAGATTGACTTTGGGATTGATGTTCTTCCTGATACTCAACCTATCTCTATTCCACCTTATAGAATGACCTCTGTTTAGTTGAAAGAATTGAAAGACCAATTGAAATATTTGTTGGATAAGAGTTTTATTAGGTCGAGCATTTCTCTTTGGGGTGCTCCTGTTCTATTTGTGGGAAAGAAAGATGGGTTTCTCAGAATATGTATTGACTATAGACAACTAAATAAGGTCACCGTAGAGAACAAACATCCTCTCCCCAAGATAAATGACTTGTTTGACGAACTTTAAGGCGCCGCTATTTTCTCCAAGATAGACCTGAGATCAAGCTATCACCAGTTGAAAATGAGAGAATGTGACATCCCGAAGTCTGCTTTCCAAACCCGATATGGTCATTTCAAAGTTTTGGTAATGTCTTTTGGATTGATAAATTCACCTGCAGTCTTCATAAACTTGATGAACAAAGTATTCAGACAGTACTTTGATACATTTATGATTCTATTTATCTATGACATTTTGGTGTATTCTAGAGATGAGGAATAACATGCTAATCACCTCAAAATTGCTTTATAGACTCTCAAAGACAATGAGTTATATGCAAAAAATTTGAAGCGTGAGTTTTGGCTCAAGTCTGTGGCTTTTCTAGGCCATATTATCTCGGGCGATGGTATTCGAGTGGACACTCAAGAGATTGAGGCGGTTAAGAATTGGCCCAGACCCATATCTCCAATTGACATAAGGAGTTTCTTGGGTTGAGCACGCTACTACCGTAGATTTGTTGAAGGATTTTCTTCCATATCCTCATCATTGACTGGATTGACTTAGAAGAAGGTCAAGTTCTAATGGTCTGATGAATGTGAGAAGAGCTTCTAAGAGTTGAAAACAAGGCTGACTACTACCCCAATGTTGACCTTGCCCGAAGGGATTACTGGATTTGTAATTTATTGTGATGCCTCAAGTGTGAGATTGGGGTATGTTGATGCAGAATGGTAAAGTTATAGCTTCTGCTTCTAGACAATTTAAGTTCATGAGAGGAATTATCTAACCTATGAGAATTTCCAGCTTTAATATTTGCTCTCAAGATTTGGCACCACTACTTATATGGAGTGTGTGTGGATGTGTTCACTAAGTACAAGAGCCTGCAATATGTCTTCAGTCAGAAAGAGCTCAACCTGAGGCAGAGGAGATGACTAGAGTTTCTCAAAGATTATGACATGAGCATTCTCTATCGCCCAGGTAAAGCTAACGTTGTTGCTGATGTTCTCAACAAATTGTCTATGGGTACTACTGCCCATGTTGAGGGAGGAAAGAAAGAATTATCTAAAGAAGTGCAAGGATTGGCCTGATTGGGAGTTTAGCTTGAGGAGTCTAATACAGGTGAAGTTAATGTTCAGAAAGAGTTTGCATCATCTCTAGTGGCAGAAGTGAAGGAAAAGCAAGACCAAAATCCTATCTTACTTTAGTTAAAAAGACGTTTACCATAAACAAAAGGTAATGATTCTCTCCAAAGGGGAAGATGTTATGTTGAGATACCAAAATAGGTTGTGTGTTCCAAACATAGATGGTGTTTGAAATAGAATTATGGTTGATGCTCACAATTTTAGATACTTCGTTCATCTTGGCTCTACAAAAATATACCATGACTTAAGAGAAGTTTATTGATGGAGTGGAATAAAGAGGAATATTGCTGAGTTTGCTTCCAGTGCCCGAATTATCAACAGGTTAAAGTTGAGCACCAAAGTCCATGTGATTTGGCTCAAAACTTTGAGATTTCTGAATGAAAATGGGAGATGATCAATATGGACTTTATTACAGGTTTGTCAAAGACCCGAAAGCAGTATGGTTCAATATGGGTTATTATGGATGACTACTTCTTAGCAGTTAAGACGACTGACACTATAAAAGAGTATGCCAAGTTGTATGTCCATGAGATTGTGAGGTTGTATAGAGTTCCCTTGTCTATCATCTCAGATAGAGGAACTCAATTCACATCCCAATTTTGGAGATCTTTTCAGAAAGGACTGGGTTCAAAGGTTAATTTTAGTACTACCTTTCATCCCCATACAGATGGCAAGGCAGAGCGTACCATTCAAACATTGAAGGACATATTGAGGGCTTATGTCCTTGACTTTAAAGGTAATTGGGATGATTATTTACCTCTAATCAAATTTATATATAATAATAGTTATCAAGCAAGTTTTAAGATGGCTCCCTATGAAGTTTTGTATGGGAGGAGATGTAGATTACCAATTGGTAGTTTGAAGTTGAAGAAGCTGAGTTGATTGGACCTGATCTTATTCGTCGATCTATGGAGAAGAAAGGTAGAAGACTGCATAGAGATGCCAACAGTCTTACACTAATATGAGAAAGAGAGACTTAGAGTTTGAGGTAGATGATTGGGTATACTTAAAAGTTTCACCGATGAAGGGTGTCATGCGATTTGGGAAGAAGGAAAAGCTAAGTCCCCTCTATATTGGCCCTTACCTAATTGTGA
The DNA here is from genome assembly GCA_038996855.1 of Solanum aculeatissimum. NCBI lineage: Eukaryota > Viridiplantae > Streptophyta > Magnoliopsida > Solanales > Solanaceae > Solanum > Solanum aculeatissimum. Next base: position 10,480 of record JBCEWC010002736.1, read on the forward strand.
AGAGGACTAGGAATGTTGTTTATGAGTTAGAGTTACCTTTGAGTTGGCCGCAATTCATTCCATTTTTCATGTCTCAATGTTGAAGAAATATTTGGGAGATCCTTCATTTATATTCCCTATTGATAGTATTGGAGTTAAGGGCAACCTATCCTATGAGGAGATCCCAGTCCAAATTCTTGATCACCAGATTCACAAATTGAGGACCAAAGAGATAACATTGGTCAAAGTCTTGTGGAGGAATCAATTTGTTAAGGAAGTCACATGGGAAGCCGAGGAGGATATGAAAGCTAAATACCACATCTATTCATGTCTAATGATGATAATGTTGAAGATAGTGTCCTTACCCTTGATTTGAATTGAATTGTCTATCCTTGAGTTGATTGTTAATTCTCAAGAGAGTTGAATTGATTTATGAAATGAGCTTTGATTGTTATTCGTGCCTCGAGTCCATCTCTAGTCACTCTTCATTTGCGGACAAATGATTCCAAGGGAAAGATAATGTTATACCCTATAAAATTATCAAAATACTCCTAGATGAGTGAATGTTCGCACAATGCATCATCCCAAACTTTTTTAATAACTTCGAGGTGGGAATCATGATCAACATGAAAAATTATGTGAGAAAGTGGTCTTCGATTAATTTTAGAGCGACCGAATCAAAAGATAATTTTTTGGGACAAAAATGCAATTTCCAGCAATGTGTGCAACACCTCCGCGTCGCGGACCTATCATGGATTTGCACTTGATCTTGGTTCTAATATTATCTACAAAGTTAGAAATTCTATTGGAAATTTTTTGAAAAAATGTACTGGGAGGGACCAGGTCCGTGACGCGGACCCAGTTCACCGTGGTTCAAAATTTTTAATTTTTTGAGAGGCATTTCAAACTTTTTTTTATCCTTCCTAAACTTAACCCATGTCTAATATAGGTCATTTTTAGCCTAAATAGGGTTCCTAAATCCATTTTTAAGTCTCTTACGCTAAAACTAAGTAAATACTTTGAGCAAAGAAGAGGAGAAAAGGGCTAGGGTTCAAGGGTTACAAGCCAATTCTTGTAAGATTGATTGTCATCCTTCATCTCAAGAATGTAAGGATATCCTAAAACATGAGATTGTTCTTCCATGTGCCCCATGATTGTGATAGGATGAATTGTGACGAAATTGATGTTCTCATAATTGTATTATTTTTTAAAACCTCTATAATATTAACCTATTTTACGTATACTGCATAATTGATGATTTTGATGAACTTGATTTACTGAACAAATATTTTTACATAAGTTATTTTATAAACCCTGGATATTATTTAATAAAATGTTGTATGAATGAACCTAGGGATTGAGTATAGAGCCTTGACAGTATGATTGTGATTGTGATTGAGCATGATGGTGATGTTGGTGAAACTTGATGATCCTTAGAGTCTTCATAATCAAACTCAAATAATTGATCTAAATTGATAGTCCTCCTGACGATTGTCTAAACTCTTCTTAAAAGATGTGATTGAAAATTGATTGGATGGTCGATAGACCGAAGCTTGATTGTGATGAGTTGATAAGGGTCCTTATGAGATTCATTGATTGGATTGAGTCTTAGGAGGAGTATTGAACACCGAATTGGGTAAGAGTAAGTCCAACTAGAACCCAATAACTATGTTGCCAACATAGGAGTGATTTGAAAGGGGCCATACCTCTTAAGTCCTTTAGGAGGGTTGATTGATTGATTGTGAGCGTCTCTTACCCCGACAAGGTATTAGATGGGTGGACAATGACATCGCTTTGTTGTATCGTCACCAACTCATAGGTGATAGTTGTCTATTAGAGAAATTCCCAATAGGTCTTGATAGTACTTTTATTGGATTGGATTGTATATGATTGGTGTCTATCTAAATCTTACTCCTTCTTTAGATTATTACATCTTGATCGAGTTCTGTGCTTCTTGATTTAAGTTATCTGAGTTGATGCTGTTCTATCTTTATCTGTTTCATTCTGCCATTTTATATACTCTTATATTCCACGTATTGACATCCATTTGGACCTGTATCATTTTATGATGCAAAGACAGGTACTAGAGATCATCAATAGGTGCTCCAATTGAAGATCTTCTCCATTTTTCAACTGATTGGTAAGTTCTTCTTGATTTCAGAGGATGCATATTATTTACTCCATCTAGCTTTTAGAGTTATACTTTAGATTTACTTATTTTGATTAGAGATGGTCATGAACCTGTCTTTGACACCATTAGACAGTTTGATAGAGACTTTATAGACTATAGGGTGATTGATTTGATTTGGATGTTGTTGGGCTAGTTTCTTTTACACTATTCTTATTATTTTGGTTTGACTATCTCTAACTAAGATTGTCCATCTTTTTATTATTTTTAGTCTTCTGCTGACATGTTAAATTGTGATTGAATGATTATGATGAGGCCAAGTGATTCACTTGGGGACTAGCAATAGTCTCTGAGTGCCAACCACGCATAGGATACCCTCCTGGGACGTGATAATTCCAAACAGACATCCTCTTTACCAAAAGATGTCATGTCTGCCTGTTCAGAACAGATGAGACTGTTCTGAAAGGTGAATATGCATCCATTTACTGGCTATAAATAGAGAGACTTCCTTTCAGTTTTCAATATTTATTTTCTCCTCTTCTACATACATTTTCTTACGCATAAAATTGAGTCTGCGTGTGAATCCATTTCTATTTTTTTGCGTTCGTTGAAGTTACAAGAGTTTGAGGTACTGCTATTTTTGTAATAGTTTATCTATTTTATCCAGAGATAAAATAATCTACAACCTCGGGTACAGTGAGGGGACTAAATTCCTTAAGGACACACAGTGAATTTTGTGGACTCAGATATTTTGATTTTATAATTTCTCTATGTCTACACTACTATTGAATAACAGGAATAACATTGTTTACCAAACACAGATACAGTTGAATTTGTACGCAAGGTTTAAAGAATACCTGAATTGAATCGAACAAGATATAAATTATGTAAGCAAATTAAGTTAGAAGTAAGAGATAAGTGAAGACAAATCCAATGAATTATATACTCTCTCCATCCCAATTATATGAGCTACTTTGACTTGGCACGAATTTTAAGAAAACAAATAATTTTTAAATTTTAAGGTCTAAAATAAATCATAGATATTTGTGTGGCTAGAATCAATTTATTAAAAGTAAAATAAACATTTTAAAATTAAGTTATTACTAAATATAGAAATATGTCATTCTTTTTGAGACTTACTAAAATGAAAAATAAATCATATAACATGAGACGGATGCAGTATGATTAAGTAAACATAGTATGTATTCATTTGATCCCAACGCTATCTTCACTTAAGATGTTTTTGGGCAAACTTACTGCAACAATAAGAATTCGATGACATACAATGTGATGATTCCATTGATTTTATAGGGGTGAATTTTTAAGATTTGAGAGTCAACAATTTTTCCTTCTTTTAACTCATAATAAATGATTAATTATATGATATTTAAGAAAAGAGATAATAAAGCTCAATGTTGCGTTCTTTTGGTGTTGATTTTGCCACTCTTATTCCCTTACACATGTAATCATCCAATATATATGAACACGTGTTCCATCTATTTTAACTTTATACAATAATTAAAGGTGGTATTGTAAAATTATTATTTTCCTTATTAGTACTCCTACTTTTTAAGAAATTTGTCAAGTCAAATATAATAAAATAAACATGAACTAAGGAGTGTTAGTTTTAAGTAGCTACTATAAATAGTTAAGTTGAGAATTTAGTTGGATTAGCTAGATTTTAAATTATAGAATATTATGATGAAATTTTGGGAAATTGTTCCCTTGTATCACTTTTTGAATGTCTCTTCAATTTATCTCTTTGTAGAAATCTGAAGGCTAAAGTCATATACGGTCCTCTAATGTTGTTAGCATATTTCATTTAAACACCTCATGTAGGACAAATACCTATTGAACACTTCTACTGACCAATACTTTAACCCCTTAAGCATTTTTTGATCGATTGTTATAAAGTCTTAGGTGCATGTTGATACGTGTAGTTGATGTGGATGACTTGGCCATTCAACACCTCCCACGTGTATTCCACGTGTGTTCGATTTATTTTTGAAGAATTAAATGGGCAAAAAACCCTAAATCATTAAAGTTCACGCCTTCTCTTTGCCGACTATCTATTGACGTTTTCACTTCTGCAAATCGACGACGAAGGATGCTTTTGTGAATCATCTTCAACAATCTTCATTGTGTAAGTTAGAATTTTTAGTGTTTTTAACGTGCTTTTGTATAATCCTTCTTAAAATTAAAAGATAGGGTTTTAAAAATCTAGGGGTTAAAAATTAAGGATTATGATTTGAGAATACTCCATCTATTCGCTCAATTTGACTGTGAATATATCTGAAATCTTAAATTTTTTACAGATTGAATGGGTTACATGAGTATATTCCGTTACTTAATATACTTTGTTTTATTTTTGCAGAGTTACCTAATAGTTGACCATAGAGGAGATTATATTGACTAATATTCACCATGGTGAAACAATATCCGAGATTCATATCCCTACTTATATTAAAAGTTGTGCACCAACACTCAGGTACATGAATAAGGACCGCTTTTCTTTATTGGAATTAGAGTATTGCACTAAAGAGTTAGCGTATGCAATTGTTCAAGGTTATTATCACCAAGATTTGCTTACTAAAGAATTCCATCAACTCAAATTTGATCAACACCTCATAGATCTAATTAAACACTTAAAACATGAGGACACTTTTGAAGTATATTAAGGCACTTGGTGCTTATCTAACTAATAAGCCTTTTATCCTACTTGGAGGGTGTGAGGCTATTAAACTACTACTATATGTTGATATAGAGTGTGAATTATCAGATTTCTTGAGTAGTGATTCAAATCTAGGGGATATACCTTCAGAAGATAGCTCTGATGTTGATGAAGAGTTAAAAGCCTTTAGAAAAGAAAGAAGAAATAAAAACAGAGGAAAAAGGCTACTAAACCTGAAAAAATATTAGTTGGAGGGACTAGTGGTGTAGATAGAGGCTTTGGGGATATTGGAAGTAGAAGAACTATAAATATGCTAGAAAATTGGGTGAAGATGAGGAATATCTTGATAGCTCTGATTGTTGGAGTGATGATAGTGAGGAACAACTTGACGTGAATTCTGCTAAGGGACTAGATACACTTAGTAGAAGGAAAAGCAAAAAGGTTAGGTATATGAAGATTGTGAAGTGTTAATATTTGAGCTTGATATGGTCTTTGAGAGGGTAAAATGATTAAGGAAGGCTGTGTCAAATTATGCTTTAGAATACCATAGACAATTAAAGTTAAGACCCAATAAAAGTCATAAGTGAGAGTGAAGTGCAAAAATTATAATTGTAATGCTTCCATTGACGGGGATTTAGGTGATTTCGTTATAAAAATTATCATCCTATTCATAAGTGTGTTCCATTAAACAAAAACAAGTTATGCAACTCAAAGTTAATAGCCAGAAAGTTTAAAGATAGAATTATATCTCAACCATATATAAGGATCTGGGAAATTCAAGATTTAGTAAGAAAATGTTTGGGGCTTTATGTTGGTAAGACTATGTGTTACGAGACTAAACAGAGGATTATGAAAGAAAATATGGGTGATTGAAATCTAAAATTTGTCAAATTATGTGACTATGCTGATAAGATCAAGCAAACTAATCATGGAAGCTCTTGATGGATAAAAATTAATAAAGAAACTGAACTAGGGAAGAACCTGTTTGTTTATTTCTATGTGGGCTTTCATGCTTTCAAGTAAGGATGGTTGGAGAAGTATAGGAATATTATTGGATTTGATGATTGTTTTGTGAAAGGAGCTTGTAAGGGTGAGCTATTAGTTGTTGTTAGAAAAAACGGGAAAAATAAAATGTATCATATTACCTGGGCAGCTGTGGATACAAAGACAAAACATAGTTGGAGTTGATTCATTAGGTATTTGATTGATGATCTATTTTGGGGATTGGTGAAGGTCTGACTGTAATATCAGATGTGCAAAAAGTACTATTTATAATTTTATATATTTTGATTTTACATTTCATCTTTAATACTTCAATTACTTATATTATACATATTTTTATTAGGAACTTGTTCCTGTCTTGCTGGAGCTGTTACCAAATGCTTAGAAAAGAATGTGTGTTAAACATATATGGAGCAATTGGTATGTAAAGTGGAAAGGAGAGGAAAGAAGAAAATAATTTTGGAGAAGCTCAAGGCTAGTTTTGAAGTCAAGTTCAGAGAGGAAGTTCATACCATGTCTAAATTAGGTAAGACAGAAATAACTTGTTGCATTATCAACCCAGTACTTGGTGTATAACATTTTGCTATACATTCTCCAAGTATGATATTATAGAAAAGAACATGTGTGAGATTTTCAATTCCTGGATCTTAGCTGCTAGACATAAATCAATCATTACCTTATTAGAGGATATTAGACATAAAATAATGAACAACTATCTGCCTTACTAAGTTTAGTAAGATTAGTTTACAAAAAAAGTATAGGGCAAAACTTGAGATTAATAGAACAAATAAAACTATCTATAAATGCTATGCATTTAAGGACAAAACAAAAGCTCAACACATGGGACAATATTTTTTCTACCATAACTATTGTTTGATGCAACTTGTATGATATTCATGTCTGCACCCAAGTGTCCCAATGGACTCTTCATGCTTGAATTCAGCTTGGCATATGGCACAAATTTCTTCATTCTCTATGGTGTTATTTGCTCCTTCTTTAGATGCAGCAACAAGATGAGTTCTTATTTTGAAATACTCTAACAATATAGCATTTTAAAATAAGAACTCATCTTATTGCTGCATCTAAAGACACAGTAAATAATACCATAGAGATTGAAGAGATCTGTGCCATATGTCAAGACGAATTCAAGCATGAAGAGCCCAGTGGGACACTTGGGTGCAAACACGAATATCATACAGGCTGCATCAAACAATGGTTTTTGCGAAAAAAAGATTGTCCCATGTATCTAGCTTCTATTTTGTCCTTAAATGCATAACATTTATAGATAGTTTTATTTGTTAAATATAATTAAAGACTTAAAAAATTATGACACCTTTTAAGTATATTGAGACACCTTGTGGTTATCTAAGTAATGAGCCTTTTATCCTATTTAGAGGGTTTGAGGTTGTTAAGCTACTACAAGATGTTGATATAGAGTGTGAATTATTAGATTTCTTGAGTAGTGATTCAGATCTAGGGGATATATCTTCAAAAGATGACTCTGATGTTGATGAGGAGTTGAAAGCCTTTAGAAAAGAAAGAAGAAACAAAAACAGAGAAAAAGTGTAACACCTCACAATTCTACTCTTAAGATCTAGAAATTCGTCGTCACAGATATATAAGATTGAACCTAGTAATTTCTTACTTTTTCTTATATATTAAGGATCATTAATATATGTGGTAAGTTTGTTGGAAGTGAATTCAGGCCATGAGAGACCTCCAGAGCTTAGTTGAGTTCAAAACCTTCCTACCGGCTAAGTTCTTGACTTGGAATTATGCAAACGTCAACTTTAAATGCTCATAACTCTCAACACACAAATAATTAGGTGTCTCAAGACATATAAAATAAAATCTATTTGAATTATCTTTCCAATGCAACTAATTTCACCTTATTTGGAGTTCAAAGTCAAAAGTTATGTCTATTTTACTATAGATTGCCAAAGTAGAGGTGTATCTACGAAACCTATTACAGGTCGTGGATTAAAGTACGCCCCATCTGTTAACTCATGGAAAAAGTCCTGAAAATCTATTTTCTTGATTCCAGACTTCACAAACCAATCTACGGGTCATAAAAACGTCTACAAGCCGTAGATTAGGCTCATAAAATGTTCCAATGACCTCAAAATTTGTTCAAAAACTTACGGATAGGTTCCTATGGGTCATAGAAGTTTCTACGAGTAGAAGTTTCTATGGGCTGTAGATGGACTCGTAGATGGATGAATCAACGAGTTTTGAGAGGGGTATTTTCGTTCTTTCTCACCCTTTAACTTGTTAGTTTTCACCTAAATAAACACCTAAAACGTGATTGCTCAAATCATTAGCGCTCAAACACTCTTCAAGACTCAGAACATAGTTTCAAAGGGGCAAAAGCTAGGGCTTTCAAGCACCTTCTTAATTATTCAAGAAACTAATTCCCATAGGTATGTAAGGCCTACAAAAAAATCTTCCTACACTATTTTTATCATCATATAACTACTAGTTTCTTCAAGTATCATGTTATTAGTTGAGAACATGAATTCTTCTTCATGAGAAAAAGTTCTTGTTATGTTATGTTTGAAGAAAAGCATGCTATGTATTGAAATATTTAACTCCATTAAGGTCTTAAGTTGAGATACTACTTTTAATTGTTAAACTAATTAAACCCTAAAGTTACTACAAAAATCTATGAAAGTCGAAAATCTTGCTTTAAACTCAAGAAAAATATTAGTACAAGTATTTTATGAATAGTGAAGCATGATGCCTATGATTTAAGACAGTTTTGAGAAAGATTAAGAGAATGTCATGTTGGGCTAAGTCCCAAAGGGAAGAAAAGTAATACTTTGAGTAAAGATATTCTTTTAAGCATGAGCAAAGAATTAATACTTTTGGGAGTAGTATTGAGCACCGATATGGGTAAGAGTGATAAATACTCGAACTCATAAACTACTTAGCCGACGTAGGATAGGACTGTATCAAGAGTATAGCTCCTCACTTGCCACTGAGATGGCCTAGTTTTGGGATGGATCCACTCCCATAGTTTTCTTCCCCTTCCATGGCAAAGTATGGGATGGCTCTGGCAGCGTGGGCAAGACGTTGTAGCATCACGAAGCTTGTAGTGATGGTTTTTGGTTAGAAAAACTTTCCAAGCTAAAGTAAATTAATTTTTGCATACAGAGTTTCACCATATGTATTTACTTTCTGCATACACTCTATCTATTATCCTTGCTATCCTATTTTGAGACATGTTTTAGTTACTCTTGAGTATAGTGCCCTATCCCAAGTCTCCCATTTTGGATGTTTTACATACCGTACATTCCATGTATTAACGTTCTTTGGACGTGCATCATAAAATAATGCAAACGCAGGTGATAGAGTTCCTCAGTAGACACTCCGTTGAGGGCCAACATTTTATTCAGCCATTGGTAAGGCCTCTTACCAGTCAGAGGCTTTAGAGTCTTTATTTATTGTCATAGCATTTCTTTTCAGTTGTGGTTACCATAGGCCTATCACAGTAGCTATTTTAGATTATTTTTAGTTAAAGGTTCCATAGACGGTATAACCAGTGTTTTAGTTCTTATTTTCAGTTATTGTTGGGATATTCCCTCTGGTTAGTTGTTCAGACTGTTCCAGTTTCTTTAGTACATTACATCTAAGCCTACTATTTATTATTTGAGTCTTCTGTTGAGTAAAGTAACCAAACCAAGTGGTTCGCTTGGGACCAGAAATAACTTTGGGTGCCGACCACATCCAGGGTGTAGACTCAAGGCATGACAAACTTGGTATCAAAGCACAGAGTTTGAGTGTCCTTGGGTTTCTATGGAACTGTGTCTAGTAGAGTCCATATAAAGTGTGTCCCATCCATAATAGGAAGGCTATAGGACATTAGGAAGTGTCATTATAAATTGATATTCCATTTCGTACTTCAGAGTTTACCTTTGTTTAGTCCATTCTAACTCGTGCATTCACACATTGTTTGTTTTTATCATGCCGCCACGTAGAGTCGCCAGACCAGTTAGGGGTAAAGGACACCTAGTCGGGCAAAATGCAAACCAGCCTAGTCTACGAATTCCTAAAGGACTTAGAGGTCCAACTGTGCCTATGGATCAGCCACAACAAAGGATATATCTAGTGCTGAGCTTCGCCAAGCCATCCAAACTTTGGCACAGGTAGTCATCAAAAAAGAAGGTCGACAGGGAGAGTACATACATGATGGTCCAGATACTACTAGGGTTCGTGAATTCCTGAGGATGAACCCACCTGTGTTCACGGGGTCTGATGTGAAGGAGGATCTTGAGAACTTCATTGAGGAGCATCATAAAGTATTCTAAGTTATGCACACAGGTGATTCAGAGTGAGTTGAGTTGGTTGCCTACCAGCTCAAGGGAGGAGCTAGACTCTGGTTTGATCAGTGGAAGGGAAGTAGACCAGAAGGGGCACCAACTTTGAGTTGGGCTGTACTCGAGGAGGCCTTTTTGGGATAGTACTTTCCTAGAGAGTTGAGGCAGGCTAGGGTAAGAGAGTTTCTGAATCTGAACCAAGAAGCTATGAGTGTGTGGGAGTACAACCTCAAATTCACTCAGTTGTCCCGTTATGCTCCGACCATGATAGCATACATGCGTATTCAGATGGATTTGTTCGTATCAGGGCTCTCTCGAATGACTAAGAGAGACGGAAAAATTCTATGCTAATTAGGGATATGGATATAGCTTGCTTGATGACATATATGCAGCAGGTAGAGGAGGAAAATATGCAAGATAGGGAGGAGTTCAAAAATAAGAAGGCCAAGACAGGTAAGAAGTGGGCGAGAGGTGCTAGTCAATCATCTTTTCATCCTAAGACATCTGGACCAACACCTTCATCTGCTAGTTCACCTACACCAAGGATAAGGAATGAACAAGGATCACAGAGCTGCAGAGTTCAGGGCAGCCAGTCTTAGGGGAGTGTAGCTCAGGGATTGACATGTTATACGGTTTATGGTAAGTATGGAAGGTCTCATCCAGAAGAGTGCCTTGTGGGTACAAATGGTTGTTTTAGATTTGGTCAAGTGGGGTAATTTTTGAAGGAGTGTCCTATGAGGAGACAGAATATTAGGGATAAGAAATCTCAGTCAATTTCTGTAGCACCACAGGGTAAGCTAGTTCAGAGGGGTGCTACATCAGGGACAGGCGGGGGCACAAACTGTCTATATGCCATGGCCACCATACAGGAGCAGGAGAACTCACCAAATATGGTTATTGGTATGCTCAAAGTTTTTACTTATGACATCTATTTATTGTTAGACCCAGGTGCCACTTTGTCATTTATGACTCCCTATATAGTCATGAAGTTTGATATCAGTCTAGAATGTCTTCTTGAGCCTTTTAGCATTTCCATTCTTGTTGGGGAATTTATTCTAGTCCAAAGAGTTTATAGGGGTTGTCCAATGTCAGTCTACCATAAAGATACCTTAGTTGATCTATTTGAGTTAGACATGGTAGATTTTGATATTATTTTCGGCATGGACTGGCTTTATGCTTGTTATGCCTCCATAGACTACAAAACCAAGGTGTTAAGTTTCAGTTTCCTAATGAGCCAGTCTTAGAGTGGAGGGGTAGGTCAACCTTGCCTAAGGTCAATTCGTTTCATACCTTAAAGTCAAAAAGTTAATTTTTAAAGGGTGCATATACCATCTATTCAGAGTCAAAGATTCTAGTGTCGAGGCACTATCTCTCTAGTCCGTTCCAGTCGTGAATGAGTTTCCAGAAGTTTTTCCTGATGATCTACCTGGGGTCCCTCCTGAAAGGGAGATAGAATTTGGGATAGACACCCTCCTAAATACTCAACCCATATCTATTCCTCCATATTAAATGGCTCCTTCAGAGTTTAAGGAGTTGAAAGAGAAGCTAAAAAACCTCCTAGATAAGGGTTTTATCAGGCCAAGCGTCTCCCCTTAGGGTGCTCTAGTTCTCTTTGTACGTAAAAAGGATGGTTCTCTTAGAATGTGCATAGATTACTGCTAATTAAACAAGGTCACCATAAGGAACAAATATCTCTTCCCAGAATTGATGACCTGTTTGACCAACTCCAGGGTGCTACTTGTTTCTCCAAAATAGACCTCAGATCTAGGTACCATCCACTCAAAGTTTGAGAAAAAGACATTCCTATGACAACCTTTAGAACCCACTATGGTCATTATGAGTTCTTAGTCATGTTATTTAGACTAACTAATGCCCCAACAACTTTCATGGATCTTATGAATAGAGTGTTGAGGTTGTACTTAGATATATTCGGTATTGTGTTCATAGATGACATCCAGATCTACTCTCGTAATGAGGAGGAGCATTCCAACCATCTTAGGTTTATCTTTTAGACCCTTAAAGACCAATAGTTATATGCCAAATTTTCCAAATAGTGAGTTCTGGTTAGCATCTGTGGCATTTCTGGGCCATATTATTTCTCGTGAGGGCATCCAAGTCAATTCTCACCAGATTGAGGAAGTAAAGAACTGGACAAGGCCTACAAATCCAATAGAGCTAAGGAGTTTCTTGAGTTTGGCAGGTTACTACAGGCGTTTTGTAGAGGGGTTTTCTTCTATCTCATATCCCTTGACTAAGGTAACTCAGAAGAAGGTTAAGTTCATATGGTCTAAAGCTTGTGAGAAAAGTTTCCAAGAGTTGAAAACTAGGTTGACTATAGCTCTGGTCTTATCCCTACCCGAGGGAGCTGATGGTTTCATTGTATACTGTGATACATCCAGAGTTGGCTTGGGATGCGTATTGATGCAAAGAGGCAAGGTGACAATATATGCCTCTAGACAGCTTAAGACTCATGAGAAGAACTACCCAACTCATAATCTTGAGCTTGTTTCCAGGGTGTTTGCTCTCAAAATCTAGAGACACTATCTTTATGGTAGGCATGTGGATGTATTTACTAACCACAAGAGCTTGCAATATGTTTTCGGTTAGAAGGAGCTAAACTTGTGGCAGAGGAGGTGGTTGGAGCTGTTGAAGGACTATGATAGAGCATCCTTTATCACCTAGGTAAAGCTAATGTGGTTGCTAATGCTCTTAGCAGGTTGACCATGGGGAGCACTGTACATATTGAGAATGGAAAGAAAGAACTAGCTAAGGAAGTGCACAAACTGACATACTTGGGAGTGCAGATTGAGGATTCTGATGAAAGTGGTGCAATTATTAAAAATGGGGCAGAGTTATCTTTAGTGGTGTAGGTGAAGGAGAAGCGATATCGGGATCCTATCCTCCTCCAGTTGAAAGAAGATGTTCAAAAATAGAATGTATTAGTGTTTGCAAAAAGGGGAGATGAAGTTCTAAGATACCAAGGCAGACTATGCATACTAAGTGTTAATGGTCTTAGAGACAAGATTCTGGCTAAGGCTCATAATTCCAGATACTCTATTCACCTAGGTGCAACAAAATTGTATAGAGATTTACGAGAGGTTTATTGGTGGAGTGGCATGAAGAAGGACATTGCAAAGTTCGGGTCCAGATGCCCGAATTACAAGCAAGTTAAGGTGGAGCACCAAAGACCTTGTGATGTGGCCCAGAATATTGAAATTCCAGAGTGGAAGTGGGAGATAATTAACATGAACTTTATAACAGGCTTACCCCAATCTCGTAGATAACATGATTCAATATGGGTAATAGTAGACAGAATGACCAAGTCAACTCACTTTCTACCTGTCAAGATGATTGATACAGCTGAGGACAATGCCATACTTTATATTAAGGAGATATTTAGATTGCATGGGGATTTCATATCCATTATTTCAGATAGAGGAGCTCAGTTCATAACACAATTTCGGAGGTACTTTCAGAAAGAGCTTGGTACGAAGGTGAATCTTAGTACAATCTTCCATCCCCACACAGATTGAGGGAGTGTGTTGTAGACTTTAAAGGTAACTGGTATGATCACTTACCCTTGATTGAATTCTCCTATAATAACAGTTTCTAAGCTAGCATTCAAATGGCACCATATGAGGCCCTTTATGGGAGGAGGAGTAGGTCGCCTATTGAGTGGTTTGAAGTTGGCGAGGCAGAATTGATAGGACCTGATTTAGTCCATCAAGCTATGGAAAAGGTGAAAGTTATTCAAGAAAGACTAAAGACATCCCAAAGCTGACAAAAATCTTATACCGATGTTAGAAGGAGAGATTTGGAATTTGAGGTAGGTGATTGGGTATACCTAAAGGTTTCACCGATGAAGGGAGTTATGAGATTTGGAAAAAAGGGAAAGCTCAACCCTTGATATATTGACCCGTACTAGATCATTAAGAGGATTGGAAATGTGGTAGACGAATTAGAATAGCCATAAGAGTTAGCTATTATTCATCCTATATTCCATTTTTCTATGCTTAAGAAGTGTTTGGGAGCTCTCGCATTGGTTGTGCCTATAGAGAGTATTGGAGTCAAAGATAGCTTGTCATATGAAGAGATCCCAGTTCATATGAAGAGATCCCAGTTCAGATACTAGACTGTCAGGTTCGCAAATTGAGGACCAAGAAAATTGCTTCTATCAAAGTGTTGTAGAGGAACCAGTTCGATGAGGAAGCTACATGGGAAGCTGTGGCAGACATGAAAGCTAGATATCCTCACCTATTTGTGCCTTCAAATGACGAGCATGAAGGTAATATTCCTTATCCCTATCATTTAGTGGAGACACATCCTTAAATATGAAGTAATAAGTTATCTGAATAACTTCCTATTGATAAACTAGTTTGTCCTTAATTTTATCTTCATTCGAGAACGAATGATCCCAAGGGGGAGATATTGTAACACCTCACAATTCTAATCTTAAGATCCAGAAATTATTCGTCACAGATACATAAGATTGAACCTAGTAATTCCTTACTTGTACTTGTATATTAAGGATCATTAATATATGTGGAAAGTGTGTTGAAAGTGAATTCGGGCCATGAGAGACCTCTAGAGCTTAATTGAGTTCAAAACCTTCCTACCAGTTAAGTTCTTGACTTGGGATTATGCAAGAGTCAACTTTAAATGATTATAAATCTTAGAAAACAAATAATTAGGTGTCCTATCATATATCAAATGAAATCTCTTTGAATTATCTTTTCAACGCAATTGGTTTCACCTCATTTGGAGTTTAGAGTCAAAAGTTATGACCATTTTACTACAGACTGCAAGATCAGGGTTGTATCTACGAAACCTATTATAGGTCGTGGATTAAAGTACAACCCATTTGTTAACTCGTGAAAAAAGTTCTGAAAATCCATTTTCTTGGTTCCAGACTTCATGGACCAATCTATAGGTCGTAGAAACTTCTACGTGTCATAGATTATGCTCGTAGAATGTTCTAGTGACCCCGAAATTCATCCAAGAACTTACGGATAGGTTCATACAGGCCGTTAAAGTTTCTACGGGCCATAGATGGACTGGTAGCCAACTGAATTAGAAATTTTTAAGAGGGGTATTTTAATCTTTTCTCACCCTTTAAGCCTGAACTTGACTGTTTTCACCTAAATAAACACCTAAAACGTGATTCCTAAAATCATTAGCGCTCAAACACTCTCCAAGACTCAGAATGTAGTTTCAAAGGGGCAAAAGCTAGGGCTTTCAAGCACCGTCTTCATTCTTTAAGAAACTAATTCCCACATGTATGTAAGGCCTACAAAAAAAATCTTCGTACACTATATTTACCATTATGTAACTATTAGTTTCTTCAAGTATCAAGTTATTAGTTGAGAACATGAATTCTTCTTCATGAGCCAAAGTTCTTGTTTATGTTATGTTTGAATAAAAGCATGCTATGTATTGAAATTTTCAATTGCATTAAGGTCTTAAGTTGAAATACTACTTTAATTGTTAAACCCTAAAGTTACTGCAAAAATCTATGAAAGTCAAAGATCTTGCTTTAAACTCAAGAAACGTATAAGTACAAGTATTTTATGAATAGTAAAGCATGAAGCCAATGATTTTAGATAGTTTTGAGAATATTAAGAGAATGCTATGTTAAAGGGAAGAAAAGTAAAACTTTGAGTAAAGATATTCTTTTAAGCATGAGCATATAATTAATACTTTTGAGAGTAGTATTGAGCACCGATGTGGGTAAGAGTGATAAATACTTGAACTTATAGACTATATAGCCGACGTAGGATAGGATTGTACCAAGAGTATAGCTCCTCACTTGCCATCGAGATAGCTCATTTTTGGGATGGATCCACTCCCTTAGTTTTCGTCCCCTACCCTGGCAAAGTATGGGATGGCTCTAGCAGCGTGGGTAAGACGCTGCATCATCACGAAGCTCATAGTGATGGTTGTCGGTTAGAGAAACTCCCCAAGATAAACTAAACTAATTTTTGCATACAGAGCTTCACCATATGTATTTACTTTCTGCATACACTCTATTTATTATCCTTGCTATCCTGTTTTGAGACGTGTTTTAGTTACTCTTAAGTATAGTGCCCTATCCCAAGTCCTATTTTGGATGTTTTACATACCGTATATTCTACATACTAACGTCCTTTTGACTTTTATCATTTTATGATACAGTCGCAGGTGACAGTTCCTCAGCAGACACTCTGTTGAGGGCCAACATTTTTCATTCAGTCATTGATGAGATCTCTTACCAGTCAAAGGCTTTGGAGTCTTTATTTATTATCTTAGCATTTCTTTTCAGTTGTGGTTACCGTGGGCCTTTCTTTAGATTATTTTTAGTTAGAGGTTCGATAGACTGTATAACGGGAGTTTCAATTCTTATTTTCAGTTGTTGTTTGGATATTCCCTCTAGTTAGTTGTTCAGACTATTGCAGTTTCTTTAGTGTATTATATGTAAGCCTACTATTTATTATTTAAATCTTTTGCTGAGTAAAGTAGCCAGGACAAGTGGTTCGCTTGGGATCAGAAATGGTTCTAGGTGTTGGCCACGTCCACGGTGTAGACTCGGGGCATGACAAAAAGGCTACTGAACGTGAAAAAATACCAATTGTAGAGGCTAGTGGTGTAGATAGAGGCTGTGGGGATATTGGAAGTAATAAAATAAATAAATATACTAGAAAATTTGATGGAAATGAGGAATATCTTGATAGCTTTGACAATTGAAGTGATGATAGTGAGGAACAACTTGATGTGTATGCTGTTAAGGGAGTAGATATACTTGGTAGAAGGAAAAACAAAACAGTTAGGTATGATGAAGATTTTGAAGTGCCAATATTTGAGCTTGGTATGGTCTTTGAGGAGGTAAAAGGATTAAGGAAGGTTGTGTCGTATTATGCTATAGAATACAGGAGAAAGTTAAAGTTGAGACCCAATGAAAGCCATAGAGTGAGGGTGACGTGCAAATATCATAATTGTAAGTTGTTGTTATGTGCTTCTATTGACAGTGATTTAGGTGATTTCATTGTAAAAAATTATGATCCTACTCATACGTGTATTCCATTAAATAAGAACAAGTTAAGTAACTCAAAGTTAATAGCTAGACAATTTATGAATAGAATTATCTCTCAACCATATATAAGGATCTGGAAAATAAGAAAATATTTGGGACATTATGTTGGTAAGACTGTGTGTTACCGGACCAAACAGAGGATTATGAAAGAAAAAATGGGTGATTGAATCTGAAATTTGCTAAATTATGTGACTATGTTGATATGATCAAGCAAACGAATCATGCAAGCTCTTGTTGGGTACAAATTGATAAAGAAACTGAACTAGGGAAGAACCTGTTTGTTTATTTCTATATGGGCTTTCATGCTTTTAAGCAAGGATGGTTAGAGGAGTATAGGAATATTATTGAATTTGATGGTTATATTTTGAAAGGAGCTTGTAAAGGTGAGCTATTAGTTGTTGTTGGAAAGAATGAGAAAAATTAAGTGTATCCTATTGCCTGGATAGTTGTGGATACAAAGACAAAACATAGCTGGGGCTGGTTCATTAGTTATTTGATTGATGATCTAAATTTTGGGAACTGGTGAAGGTCTGACTGTAATGTACTATTTATAAATTTATATATTTTAATTTTAAATTTCATCATTAATACTTTAATTTTTTATATTATACATATTTTTTGTTAGGGACTTGTTTCTGTCTTGCTGGAGATGTTATCAAATACTGAGAAAAGAATGTGTGCTAGACATATATGTAACAATTGGCATGTGAAGTGGAAAGGAGAAGAAAGAAGAGAAAAACTTTTGGAGATGCTCAATGGCTAGTTTTGAAGTCACGTTCAGAGAGAAAGTCCATGCTATGCCTAAATTAGGTAAGAAGGAAATAAGTTAGCTGCATTATGAACCCAGTACTTTGTTTAGGGCATTTTTTAATACATTCTCCAAGTGTGATGTTGTAAGAAATAACATGTGAGAGATTTTGCAATTCCTAGATTTTAGCTACTAGACATAAATCAATCATTACTAAGTTGGAGGATATTAGACATAAAATGATGAACAACTAACTTTCTTACTATGTTTAGTGATATTAGTTTAAAAAAAAAGTATTAGCAAAACTTGAGATTAATAGAACAAATAAATCTATCTTTAAATGTTATGCATTTAAGGTTAAAACAGAAGCTCGACACATGGGATAATCTTTTTTCCGCAACAACCATTGTTTGATGCAGCCTATATGATATTCATGTCTACACCCAAGTATCCCAATGGACTTTTCATGCTTGAATTCGGCTTGACATATGGCACAAATCTCTTCATTCTCTATGGTATTATTTACTCCATCTTTAGATGTAGCAACAAGATGAGTTGTTATTTTGAAATACTCTAACAAAATAGTATTTCAAGACAAGAACTCATCTTGTAGTTGCATATAAAGACAGAGTAAATAATACAAAAGAGAATGAAGAGATTTGTGTCATTTGTCAAGCCAAACTCAAGCATGAAGAGTCCGTTGGGACACTTGGGTAAGAAGACGAATATCATACAGGCTACATCAAATAATGGTTGTTGCGGAAAAAAGATTGTCCCATGTGTCAAGCTTTTGTTTTAACCTTAAATGCATAACATTTATAGATAGTTTTATTTGTTAGATTTAATTAAAGAGTTAAAACATGAGGACACTTTTGAAGTATATTGAGGCACCTAGTGATTATCTGACTAATGAGCCTTTTATCCTACTTTGAGGGCCTGAGGCTTTAAAGATACCACAAGATAGTGATATAGAGTGTGAATTATTAAATTTCTTGAGTAGTGATTCAAATATAGGGGATATACCTTCAGAAGATGGCTCTTATGTTGATGAGGAGTTGAAAGCCTTTAGAAAAGAAAGAAGAAACAAAAACAAAGGAAAAAGGCTACTAAACCAAAAAAAATACCAATTAGAGAGGCTAGTGGTGTAGATACATGCTTTGGGGGATATTGGATGTAATAAAACAAATAAATATGTTGGAAAATTGGGTGGAGATGAAGAATATCTTGATAGCTCTGACTGTTGGAGTGATGATAGTGAGGAACAATTTGGCATAGATTTTATTAAGGGAGTAGATATATTTGGTAGAAGGAAAAGCCAAAAAGTTAGGTATGATGAAGATTGTGAAGTTTCAATATTTGAGCTTGGTATGGTCTTTGAGGGGGTAAAACGCTTAAGGAAGGTTGTGTAAGATTATGTTGTAGAATACAGGAGACAATAAATGTTAAGACCCAATGAAAGTCATAGTGTGAGGGTGAAGTGCAAAAATCATAATTGTAAGTGGTTGTTATATGCTTCCATTAATAGGGATTCAGGTGATTTCATTATAAAAAATTATCATCCTATTCATAAGTGTATTCCATTGAACAAGAACAAGTTATGTAACTCAAAGTTAATAGATAGAAAGTTTAAGGATAGAATTATATCTCAACCATATATAAGGTAGGGAATTCAAGATTTAGCTAGAAAATATTTTGGGCTTTATGTTGTGTGTTATGGGACCAAACAAAGGATTATGAAAGAAAATATAGGTGATTGGAATCTTGAATTTGCCAAATTATGTGACTATGCTGATATGATCAAGCAAAGTAATCATGAAAGCTTTGTTGGGTAAAAATTGATAAAGAAACTGAACTAGGAAAGAACCTGTTTGTTTATTTCTATGTGGACTTTCATGCTTTTAAGAAAGGATGGTTGGACTGGTATAGGAATATTATTGGATTTGATGGTTGTTTTTTGACAAAAGCTTGTAAGGTGAGCTATTAGTTGTTGTTGGAAAGAGTGAGAAAATTTAAATTTGGGCAGTTGTGCATACAAAGACCAAGCATAATTGGGGTTGGTTCATTAGGTATTTGATTGATGATCTAAATTTGGGAACTGGTAAAGGTCTGACTGTAATGCCAGACATGCAAAAGGCCCTTTTTATAATTTTATTTATTTTATTTTTAAATTTCATCATTAATACTTCAATTTTTTTATAAAATACATATTTTTTATTAAGGACTTGTTTCTGTCTTTCTGGAGATGTTATCAAATACTGAGAAAAGAATATGTGCTAGACATATATGTAACAATTGGCATGTGAAGTGGAAAGGAGAAGAAAGAAGAAAACAACTTTTGGAGATGCCCAATGGCTAGTTTTGAAGTCACGTTCAGAGAGAAAGTCCATGTTATGTCTATATTAGGTAAGAAGAAAATAACTTGCTGCATTATGAACCCAGTACTTCGTCTAGGGCATTTTTCAATACAATCTCCAAGTGTGATGTTGTAAAAAATAACTTGTGTGAGATTTTCAATTTCAAGATTTTAGCTACTAGAAATAAATCAATCATTACTATGTTGGAGGATATTAGACATAAAGTGATGAACAACTGACTGTCTTACTATGTTTAGTGATATTAGTTTACAAAAAAAGTATTAGCAAAACTTGAGATTAATATAACAAATAAATCTATCTTTAAATGTTATGCATTTAAGGTTAAAACAGAAGCTCGACACATGGGATAATCATTTTTCCGCAACAACCATTGTTTGATGCAGCCTGTATGATATTCGTGTCTGCACCCAAGTGTCCCAATGGACTTTTCATGCTTGAATTCGGCTTGACATATGGCACAAATCTCTTCATTCTCTATGGTATTATTTACTCCATCTATAGACGTAGCAACAAGATGAGTTGTTATTTTGAAATACTCTAACAATATAGTATTTCAAGACAAGAACTCATCTTGTGGTTGCATATGAAGACAGAGTAAATAATACAATAGAGAATGAAGAGATTTGTGTCATTTGTCAAGCCACACTCAAGCATGAAGAGTCCAATGGGATACTTGGGTGCAAAGACGAATATCATACAGGCTACATCAAATAATGGTTGTTGCGGAAAAAAGATTGTCTCATGTGTCAAGCTTTTATTTTAACCTTAAATGCATAACATTTATAGATAGTTTTATTTTCTATATTTAATTAAAGACTTAAAACATGAGGACACTTTTGAAGTATATTGAGGCACCTAGTGATTATCTGACTAATGAGCCTTTTATCCTATTTGGTAGAAGGAAAAGCAAAAAACTTAGGTATGATGAAGATTGTGAAGTGTCAATATTTGAGTTTGGTATGGTCTTTGAGGGGGTAAAACGATTAAGGAAAGTTGTGTAAGATTATGTAGTAGAATACAGGAGGCAGTTAATGTTAAGACCCAATGAAAATCATAGTGCGAGGGTGAAGTGCAAAAATCATAATTGTAAGTGGTTGTTATATGCTTCCATTAATAGGGATTCAGGTGATTTCATTATAAAAAATTATCATCCTATTCATAAGTGTATTCCATTGAACAAGAACAAGTTATGTAACTCAAAGTTAATAGATAGAAAGTTTAAGGATAGAATTATATCTCAACCATATATAAGGATCTAGGAAATTCAAGATTTAGCTAGAAAATGTTTTGGGCTTTATGTTGTGTGTTATGGGACCAAACAGAGGATTATGAAAGAAAATATGGGTGATTGGAATCTTGAATTTGCCAAATTATGTGACTATGCTGATATGATCAAGCAAACTAATCATGAAAGGTTTGTTGGGTAAAAATTGATAAAGAAACTGAACTTGGAAAGAACCTGTTTGTTTATTTCTATGTGGACTTTCATGCTTTTAAGCAAGGATGGTTGGAGTGGTATAGGAATATTATTGGATTTGATGGTTGTTTTTTGAAAGGAGCTTGTAAGGGTGAGCTATTAGTTGTTGTTGGAAAGAATGAGAAAAATTAAATGTATCCTATTGCTTGGGCAGTTGTGGATACAAATACCAAAAATAACTGGGGTTGGTTCATTAGGTATTTGATTGATGATCTAAATTTCGGAACTGGTAAAGGTCTGACTGTAATGCCAGATATGCAAAAGATACTATTTATAATTTGATATATTTAAATTTTAAATTTCCTCATTAATACTTCAATTTTTTATTTTATACATATTTTTGTTAGGGAATTGTTTCTGTCTAGCTGGAGATGATATCAAATACTGAGAAAAAATGTGTGCTAGACACATATGTAACAATTGGCATGTGAAGGGGAAAGGAGAAGAAAGAAGAAAACATCTTTTGGAGATGCTCAATGGCTCGTTTTGAAGCCACGTTCAGAGAGAAAGTCCATGCTATGTCTAAATTAGGTAAGAAGGAAATAACTTGCTGCATTATGAAGTCAGTACTTCATCTAGGGCGTTTTTCAATACATTCTCCAAGTGTGATGTTGTCAAAAATAACATGTGTGAGATTTTCAATTCCATGATTTTAGCTACTAGACATAAATCAATCATTACTATGTTGGAGGATATTAGACATAAAGTGATGAACAACTGACTGT
>JBCEWC010002737.1:0-32956 GCA_038996855.1 Solanum aculeatissimum
CCCCAACTCTAGTTGGGTTCTATATTTGGTCAACGACCGCTTTGCATCTTAATTGAGGTGTGAATTTGGGCGTATCACCAACTCAACGTACGAATAAGGAATGAAAACGAGAATACATGCTAAATGTTTAGTAGCTTCAAGGTCATAAGTATGGGTACCTACACACCCATGATCTAGATTCTACCAAACACTGCTCCATAACCCAGGACTTAAAGCCTAAGCTCTGATACCAACTTTGTCACATCCAAAAACACTCCCTAGATGTGACTGACACTCACCAATACTATCTGTTGAGAGAACCAAAAATCTACACACATATCCAAATTATCAAAGCACAGAGATACCTTATGTGTAACACCAAACCTCATCACTACTCATTAAGATGGAATAGTTATTAAACCAATATCCCATAGAAACTTTATGAAAAGAAACAGTCACTTAATAAAATATTTCTAGCCCAAACCCCTCAATAAGTTCATGGAGCATCTAATAGAGTGACATGAGTTCAAATGTCGGGCATGCAAACCCCAAGAAAAAATATAAGCTATACTAGATAAAGCTGAAATAGTAGCCTCCACGAATAATGTGAAGGCTCACCTAAACAATAGAGTCCACAGGAACGAACTTACCAGCCACAAGTCTCACCCTCTGCAATAGTATCTGTATTGATATGTAAGTAAGGAGTGAGTTATATACAAATATAACCAAGTAAGATCCTCGACTCACTACTTCAATATCCCTGGAACAAGCGTTGTAAAATACATGTGCACAACAGATATACATCAATAATATACACAAGGATATACTCCATAATAAGCTCAATAAGTTCAACCAAATATTCAAAAAGGTCACTACATATCTCATTCAATTCACACTCAAAACTTGTCATAAATGGCAGCGAAGGAGATCAACCCATCACCCCGATAAGTACATGATAGCATGTATAATTCTCTAAAATTATACTACGGTAGCGTGTACAAAGCCCCTAACACCTTACGGTAGTATGGGTATGCCCCTAACATATTACGACAGCTATGTATGCTCCTAGTAACCACATCACAATAACAAAAAAGGTATCTAACATCACGCCACACATAACTTATAAAAATATTCGATATTCTTCTCAAAATAGCATATCTAGGGCTAATTAAGGAACACCACTCTATCAAGCACATGCTCTTCCCAACACATGCACCAAGCAGAGAAAATATATTTTCAGAGTATATTTGAAAAGCAAGCACTAAAGGTTAAAGTCTCACTTACCTTATTAATGACAAGTTCCACAACCTTGTCCACGTAGAAAACCCACCAAAATAGTCCCTACTTGCCTCAATCTATAAAAAGAAAGATTGATTATTGATATCAATTATGTTGACCAAACTCAAGTCCCAATATCCTGAATCTTCAAGTTTAGAGTTAAACCCTAATACCTAATACCTTAGACTATAAATTAAAAGAGAATCACTTTTTCATTTTTTCTATTATTTTCTCTCTCTAGACTTTCTCTCTAACGACTATGTCTCAAACGATAACTTTATCAATTTTTCTAGAATGGCGCGTGAGCCACCACCGGTGGGCCACCAGAACTAACTCCTCAGGTTCCCCCTGACCAGGCGCACCTTCACCATCATATCCCCACCACCAATTCTCCCCTGAACTCCTCGAATCAGTAAAACAGTCCAGCGATCACTGTAGTGATTTTTGAAGAAAAGTTTATTAGGGATCAAAAAATTATGGCTCTGGCAAACTCGGGAAAGATTTGAATCCTTCCAAATAGTGGAATGGATTCCACTGCTGTCATTCTCTCTTCTACCAAAATTTTAGAAACTTCTACCAACTTTGTTGAGAGATCGAACAAAGGGGTCCTGTATGGAACTGTAGAGGATTGCAAACCTCCCCGACCACTCAATATTGATATTAGGCCAAATGCCCTTGAAGGGATCTCTCCCTCTTGTATTGGCACATCTCTAGGTGCAATTGTACCACAATCTAATGTGGGATGGAATGGCGGGACTAAGACCGCTGGCAATGCCGGAGCTCTGGTGATCTTCGTCGACCAACACTGGTCCCAAAATGATCCTGATGAGCTACTGAACCCCATCACCTCTAAATCCCCAAAAGTTAATGTGCAATTTGGAATGAATTTGGGCTTTAAGGTTCAGCCTGCACTCGATGAGCTAACAACTGGTAATTGCGGTCAACTTCAACCCTCTCACATTTTAATCCATGGAGGCCACCTTCCCAATACTTCCAACCTTCCAGTTGGCCTTGAGGCCAATAATCAAATTGAGAACCAACCGGAGCAGGATGGTGAGGTCCCCATGGAGCCTCTCCTTCATACCATTCAGGGAGGTGATGGTCAGGAGGCCTTGGCTCAACCTGTAGAGCATGTTACACTGACGACTAGTGGAACCAAGGAATCATCCTCCTTGGAAGGTAAGTCTTCTAACCATGATCTTTCTATCACTGTTTCATTGCCTAATTATGCTACTAAGAATGGTATAGTTGCTTTTATGTCTTTGGAGGATGGATCTCCCCTGAAGATTAACCAGATCTTGTGTAACTCTTATAAGTGTAATGGTGGTGCCTCCTTGGATCCTAATCATAACATGCCTATCAACAAAGGCAAGGAACCTATTACTAATTCCCCTCCTGATAAAGGTGTGATGCTATATGGGGTGAACCAAACCAGTACTCAGATTTAAAAGGGTCAGGATAAGATTGACAAAGGGAAACCTCTTAAGAACACTACCACTGATAAGCCTAAGTTTAAATCCTCCCAAGCCTCATGAGCTGAATAAGCTAACCTCTAACTTCCAGAAGCAATTACCTCCTGCCCAAACTTCTACCTTCCCTCCTAACCCTGAGAGAACTCCTCAAACCCAGGGCCAAACCTCTAATAATCTCCCTAAACCTCACCAGACCCCTGAACCCCCTCCATTCACCATTGTTCATTCCTATGCCTCTAAACTTAGGACCAACCAAGATAAGAATAGTTCTCCCATTGATATCAGGCCCCCCATCTTCACCACTAGGCAGGGGTTGCCTGTTGTAATATTCAAGAAGGATGATTTCAAAGTTAAGCTGGAAGCCCTTTGTAGGTTTACTCTTATTGGAAAATTCTCTAACACCATGCCTAAGATGGACCTTATAACGAAGAGTTTCATTCAACAGACTCAGCTTTTGGGTGGGGTCAAGATTGTCCATTTTAATGCTAGACACATTTATAATGATCTGGATAGTGATAAAGATCATGCAACTATCTGGAACAGACAAAGGATGTTCATGGAAGGGCAGCTCATAAGACTCCAGTTGTGGACCCCTGACTTTACCTCAGAAAAAAAGACACCTATGGTCCCTGTGTAGGTAACCCTTTCTAAACTTCTATGACATTGCTATAACAAGGACTTTATCTCTGTTTTACTTGCCCCTATTAGGAAAACCCTCTATCTTGATGTTGCTTCAATCCAGAAAACTAGAGGGAGTGTGGCTAAGGTTAGGGTCCATCTGGATATTACAAAGGAAAGGCCCTCACATGTTTGGATGAGTACAAATGAGTTTGATTTCACCATAGGTAGATGGCAAGCTATATTTTATGAAGGCCTCCCTGACTATTGTTCTTACTGTGAGCACCAAGTACACTAAGAGGAGGTGTGTACTGTTAAGCAAAAAGATATAGTGGAGAAGAGGAGAGAGGAGACAGAAATTGAGAGGAAGTCTAATCAGAATCCTGCCCATGCTATGAAAGAACAGGTAAATCTTTCTAACTCTAATCAATTGACAAATGTCTCTAACCTTCTTGTTTCCAGTCTACCAGGAAGTAAGAACAAGCAACAACATAGCCACATACCTAAGGAGGTCCAACTGAATGAGGAATGGCAAACACAAAAGAAAAGAACAAGAAACACAACAAGCAATCCATATCTCAGCAAACCACCATTCAAATTGAAGATAAAAGGAGGTGGTATCCCACAAGAAATTTGATAGCTGCTAATGGTGAGCAAAATACTGATACAGTATTGCCACCCATTGACAAAACTATGGAAATTAAAGGAGTAGAGGCTCGAAAAATTATCTCAGTCAATGTAAATCAAAGCCCAGGTATTGATTTATCCCACCATGGGATTGTTGTTCCTATTATTTCTGGTCAGGTTCAGCCTCTCATCCCCCCTACTTGTGATATTAATCTGAAATCCCTACCCCCTGTTACCCTTCTTTCTGATGCTGTGGAAGTCTGTGGAGGTTAAGATTGGGAAAAGGAGAGCCCTGATAACATGCACGAAGGGGAACCAAAGGGTGGGAATTATGTTACTGGCCTTCAAAGACTCCCCGCTCAAACTGATCTTTGCTCCCCTCTGGCCCTTAGTTCCTTAGGTGGTATGGCTAGGGACCTTGGATCTTATGCTAGTACCAGTACTATAGAGTCTAAATCCAAAACGAACATACTGAATAAAAAAAATAAGAGATGCTCTGAAAAGGAGATCATAGGGTCAGGCCATCCTGGAGAGTACTGAATCCTTGCCCCTTGATAGGCATGCCCATAGGGACACCTGTAAAATATTTATCCTTATTGATGATCCAACTAGGGAAGAAATCATTCCTTTGGGAAAAGTCATCCCCCAGCAAGCTACTACTACTAATAAAGGAATTCCCACTTGTTCTCTTAATTTTATCCCATTTGAGCAAGTGGGCTTTGATGAATATGGGGTAGTCAACTCTGAAGATGAATTAGACAGACATCAGCTGCCTGTTAAAGACTCTAAGAGTGAGGATGATGATGTTGTAAGTGAACACCTAATTAGGACCTTCAGTCCTCCTAATGCTGAAGAGAAAGTCCTTCAGGTGTCTCAGGAAGAAGGACTATCCCCTAGAGGCTTTAACCAACCCCCCTTTAACTTCAAAAAAAGCAGTTCTACTAACTCTGCTCTAGTTCCTGTCAGTAGGCCCATCACCAGGTCTCATAAACCCAAGTCCCTCAAATGATTAATAGTATTATTTGGAATGTTAGGGGTATTAATACCCAGGGTGCTTTGGATAGGATTAAATCCCTCAAAGTTGTTCATCACATTGATTTTATTTCTCTTATTGAACCCTTTTCTGACAGCATCTAGTTGCAAAGGTTTAGGATTCACTTCAATATGGATCAGGCTGTTCATAATCCTAATGGCAAAATCTGGATTTTTTGGAATAAGAAGTGGATTATCTTGTCCTCCATAATGATCACCAATACATCACCTACCAGATGTCTCATGTCCTGTGGCCTACTCCTTTTTTTATCACTTTTTTGTATGTTAAATGTAAGGATGCCTTAAGAAGGCCCTTGTGGGATGGCATGTTGAAATTGTCTAACACTGGTTCCCCCTGGTGTACTGTGGGAGACTTCAATGTTATTTCTTGTCCAGAGGAAAATCTGGGTGGCCTCCCTTACAATATGAACAAGAGCTTTAAATTTATTGTTGTTAAAGAGGCTTGTGGGCTGATGGGCTTGGGTTTTAGTGGTCAAAAGTTTACTTGGTCCAATTAGAGAGGCTAAGGGGCCATGATCGGGAACAATTTAGACAGGTCTATGGTTAATGATCACTGGCTCAATGTTATGCCCCAGTCTACCATTACTCATCTTCTTAGTACAGGGTAAGATCACTACCCCCTTCTGCTTGAAATGTCTACTTCCAGTTCCACCCCTATCAGATATTTTAAGTTCTTGAACTGTTAGACAGATCACCCTTTCTTTATGGACACAGTGGGGGAATGTTGGAATCAAGATACCTTTGGTGACCTTATGTGGAGGTTCCATAAGAAAATTAAAAGAGTGGCAGCCACCCTCAGTACTTGGTCTAGGAATGTTTTTGGAAACATCTTTGCTAAGGTCAAAGACTTTAAGCTGAAAGTCTCTCAGGCTGAAGAAAACCTGATTAACAATTACTCAAAGGATAACAGGAGTCAGCTTCATGCCCTTAATGTTGAGTACATCAAGTACTTAAAATATGAGCAAAGTATCCTTAAGCAAAAAACCCAGCTCCAGTGGTTCCAACAGGGGGATGTGAATTCCAATTACTTTCATGCTTTAATGAGGAGAAGAAGGAAAAGGCTTTATATCCACAGAATCATGGATGGTAAGGGTAATTGGGTCTAAGGGAATGAGAAAGTTTCTAAAGCTGCCATCAGTTACTATCAGGAGATATTCGCTGAGGAAGATACGTTCATTCAAGAACATGCCCTTCAATATATCCCGAACATGATTTCTGAAGAATAGAACAATACCTTGCAAAGTTGCCCTACTATAGAGGAAGTTAATCATGTTGTGTTTTCTTTGAATCCTAACTCTGCAGCTGGCCCCGATGGCTTTAATGGGAAGTTCCTTCAGTCTTGTTAGCACATTATTAAGGATGACTTTTTTGCTATTATCCAGGCTTTCTTCTGTGGACATTCCATTCCTAAGTACTTCTCCCACACCTGTTTGGTCTTAATCCCTAAAGTAACCCACCCTAATAAAGTTTTTCAGTTCAAACCTATTAGCCTTAGTAACTTTACCAGTAAAAGTATTCCCAAGATCTTTTATCTCAGATTGGCCCCTATTTTGCCCAACATTATTTCTCCTAACCAATCTGAATTTGTCAAGGGCAGGAGCATTTATGAGAATATTATGCTTGCCTAGGAGATCATTCACCATATTAAGAAACCTAACAAAGGTAGCAAAGTGGTCCTTAAACTTGATATGGCTAAAGCTTTTGACAAAGTTTCATGGT
Source organism: Solanum aculeatissimum (assembly GCA_038996855.1). Classification (NCBI taxonomy): domain Eukaryota; kingdom Viridiplantae; phylum Streptophyta; class Magnoliopsida; order Solanales; family Solanaceae; genus Solanum; species Solanum aculeatissimum. Next base: position 6,747 of record JBCEWC010002737.1, read on the forward strand.
CTTTTACTTGCCTAGTTCTCAGGAAGTTTGGTTTTTGGGAGACTTTCATTGATATGGCTTGGAGGGTTATGTCCTGTAATTGGTACTCTATCATTGTTAATGGGGGAAAGGCATGGTTTCTTCAAATCCTCTAGGGGCCTTAAGTAGGGTGATCCTTTCTCCCCTGCCTTATTTATATTGGGTACTGAGGTCCTGTCAAGATGCTAAACTGTATTAATTATCATCCTCAGTACAAAGATTTCTATATGGCCCCTAATGGCCCTCAAATTAACCATCTTAGCTTTGTTGATGATATTATTATTTTTACTTCTGGGAGGAAGAATTCTCTCAATATGATCATGCACACTCTTTTCACTTATGAGGAGGCTTCTGGTCAACTTATGAACAAAGAGAAGAGTCAATTCATGACTTATGATAGTGCCTTTGAAGCCTCTATCAACATAATTAAGAGAATAACTGGTTTCAGGCAAAAAGCCAGTCCTTTAACTTACCTGGGTTGTCCTATCTACTGTGGAAGACAAAGGATTATTTACTACTCTGACTTAGTTTCTAATATCATGAATAGGATTACTAGCTGGCATGCTAAAATTCTTTCTTTTGGTGGGAGGACAGTTTTTATCAAGCATGTTCTCCATTCCATCCCTATCAACCTGTTATCATTTGTTTCTCCCCTAGCACTACTCTGAAGAAGATCCAAAATGTGATGGCTACTTTTTTTTTGGGTTGGAAGCATGACAAGAGGAAATACCATTGGGCCTCCTGGAAAATATTGAACTACCCTCTCCATGAGGGTGGCATTGATGTTAGACAATTATTTGAGGTTGTTACTGCCCTTCAATTTAAACACTGGTAGGTTTTCAAAACTAAGAACACTCTCTGGAAGGACTTGATGAAGGCTAAGTACTGTCAAAGAGTTAATCCTATTAGCAAAAAATGGAATACTGGGCAGTCCATTACTTGGAAAAATATGACCTTGAACAGAGCTAGAATGGAACCTTATATCCAGTGGAAAATTTACTCTGGCTCCTCTTATTTTTTGTGGGATAACTGGTTGGGTGTTGGCCCCTTAGCTCAGCATACTGAAGGGATCTCTAGCTTTAACAATGTTAGAGTTGATTTCTTCCTGCAACAAGGTGAGTGGAACACTGAATTGGTTGTACAGACTGCCCCCCCTCACCTGATCCCTACAATTTTAGCTCATTAATTCCAATACAATCCTAGTGTTCTTGACAAGGCTTATTGGAAACCCAACAGTAATGGAAACTTTACCTGCTCATCTGCTTGGGACATTATCAGGAACAAGAGGGATATCTCCACTGTTAACATTTCTACTTGTCATAATCTTATTCCTTTTAAATGCTCTTTTCAACTTTGGTGAACCTTAAGAGGTAAGTTTCTTACCAATGAGAAGCTCATTACTCTTGGATAGCAACCCTCTGATTGTTCATGTTGTTACCAGCCTAGGAGAGATACTATTGACCATGTCTTTGTCTCTGGGAACTTTGCTAAACATATCTAGAAGTTTGCTAGTGCTCCCTTTGGTATAGACTTCAACCTTCCCTACCTTAGAAATATCATCCTGAGATGGTGGTCTGCCAAGAGGAAGAATGGGGCTCACAGTATTCTCCTTCAAGCCACCCCCATTTTTATGTGTTGGAACCTCTGGAAGAACAGGTGTGCTAGTAAATATGAGGATAGTCAATCTAATGCTACTAGGGTCAGGTACTCTATCTTCAAAGACAGTTGGAACCTTCTTAATACTGCTTACCCCTATATTTGTTGGCCTAGCACCTGGAAGGATCTTGTTGGTATGGTAGACAAGTGCTTTCATGATATTAAAATCATTCAGGTCTCCTGGAATCCTCCCACCCCTGGCTGGATTAAATTGAATTCTGATGGTAGCTTCTAGACAAGCCAAGCAGTATGGGAGCTGGGGGTATTTGTAGGGATAATGTTGGAGATCTTCTCTTTGCCTATTCCTATAAGGTGGGGGAAGGTACCAATAATCAGGCAGAGATGGAAGTTGCCTTCTTTGGTTTGCAGTGGTGTCTCCAATTAGGCTACAAGAAGGTTTTGTTGGAAATGGATTCTGATCTAGCCATCAGCTGGATTGCACACCATGCTCAACCCCCATGGTCCATCAATCAGGTATTCTATAAACTGCAAATTATCATTTCCCAGTTATCTAACTTTTCTTGCAGGCACTCTTTTAGGGAAGCAAATCAGGTTGCTAATAGGCTTTCTAAGCAAGGCCATTTCCATACTACCCCAAGGATTTTCACAAATGCAAACCAATTACCCAAGGAAGTGAATGTTATATTATTGATGGATAAAATTGGTATTCCTTCATTTAGGAGGAAAAAACTCAAAAGGATTAAGAAGCCTCCTTGATTTGGTGCAGCAGCTTATAAATCTTCAACTTGGATATGCCTTCCTGATAGACATAGTTGTTTTGAAGATTTATTCGTAGGCTTTTTGTTCTTGTTCTTGTATAAGGGAGAGTCTCCCTCGTTTATTGCTTTCCTAGTATTTACTGTATTGAGAGGAGTCCTTTCATAGGTCTTTAGATGCTAGGTTTGCTCTTTTTTTAGTATATGGGGATGAGTTGGCCGACCTTAGTAGGTTAGCCAACTTATGTACCATCATAGGTAGAGGTAAATTCTATGTCCCCCTCCGTTTTGTATTTTGCCTTTTTATTTATAATAAAGCTTGGAGGTGTGAAGCTCAACCCCTAACCGTTTAAGAGGGTGGGGACCTTTTGGCATAGGTTTGTTCCCTATAAAAAATAAATTAATTAATTAAAAGAAAAGGTATTCTTAATCTCATTGTTAGAACTTAATTGGTGAAAATTCTGGTAATATATGTTTTCAACTAACAAGAGCACACAACAACAAGAAAATACCTGCACTTTATCACCCAAAATAGCGGTACAAAGATCAAATTGATTCTATGTATGAATTTTTCCAAATCACCTTGTACATTGTGTGTTTTCTTCAAAGAGAAAAGAACGAAATAAGAAGAAAAATGGACTTCCCTAATTTTTATTCCTGTTGCGTGCAGATTGAAAAAAAAGGTTGGTGCTTCTCTATTTTATTCTTATTTTTAAAAAATCTTTTAATGTAAATTATTAGTGGTTAAAATTACCAATTAACCCTTCATTAAAAAATAAGGGTTATTACAGGGAGAGAGGAGAGGTATTTAAGGAGGGAAAATGGTGTAGATGAAGGGACGTTTGAAAGTGAAAAGATGGAGGAATCGAAGGGGTTCGGCTGACTAAGAGGTGTAGTCAGATTGTCATAAGGAGAAATTAGTGGAGGAGAAAGAGGAGAGAGAAAAAGAAAGGAAATAAGGTAGAGAAAATAAAAGATTTTGTAAGATTTGTGGAAAGAAAATAACAGGTAGATAAAAGTAAAAATAAAATAAAATGATTAGTGGGGAAAGGGGGTAATTTTTAAATTTTTTTCGCAAGTAAGAAAATCGTTCTTCATGCAAAGGTTTAGTAAAAATATCAACGAGTTGATTTTTGGTATTGACAAAATCTAAAGTGAGATCACCTTTTTCAAGATGATCACGAATAAAATGATGCTTAATATAAATATGCTTAACCCAAGAATGATGCACAATGTATTTTGATAAATTTATAGCACTGGTATTGTTATGAAAAATAGGAACCTATTTGAAGATTCAATCAAAATTCTTGAGTTGATACATGATCCAAAGTAGTTGAGTGCCGTAACTTCCTATGGCCATGTATTCCAACGGAGGTCTATTTTTTGCTTTGCCAGGAGATTAGTGATTCTCCTAGTAATTGACATGACCCGCTGGTACTTTTTTTGGTCTAATTTATATCCTGCAAAATTTGCATTTGAGTAACCAGTTAGAGAAAACGTGGTTGAATTTGGATACCATAGGCCCAATTTTGTTGTTTCGATTAAACAACAGATTATTCATTTGACGACAGTCAGATGAGACTCTTTGGGATTCGACTGGTATCTTGCGCACTTGCATACACTGAACATTATGTTCAGTTTGCTGGCAGTGAGATCGAGTAGTGAACCAATCATGCCCCAATATATCTTTTCATCAACACATTTACCATCATTTTCAGTTTCAAGGCAGGTTGAGGGACTCATGAGAGTGTGAAAGGCTTTTCCTTGATCTAATCCAAAGCGTTTAATCAGGTCCCTCGCATACTTACTTTGACAGATAAAAATGTCTTGATCGGACTGTTTGATTTGGAGTCCCAAAAAAATGGTGAGCTCACCCATGAGGCTCATTTCGAATTCTCCTTTCATAAGATTTGCAAAATTCTCGCACAAAGAGATGTTAGGACTTCCAAAAATAATTTCATCCACATAAATTTAAACAATAAGCAGATTATAATTGAATCTTTGAACAAACAGAGTAGGGTCAATATTTCCTCTTTTGAAATCATTTTTGAGAAGGAAATTACTTAGACGTTCATACCAAGCATTTGGGGCTTGCTTCAGTCCGTACAGAGCTTTTGACAGTTGAAAGACATGGTTGGGTAAAGAAGGATTTTCAAAACTGGGGGGTTGTTTGACAAAAAACTTTTCTTTGATGAAACCATTTAGAAAAGCACTCTTAATATCAGTTTGAAAAAGTTTAAAACGATAGAAAGAGGCATACGCAAGTAGGGTGCGAATGGATTCTAACCTTGCTACAAGAGAAAAAAAAATTTCATAGTCAATACCTTCCTTTTGTGAGTACCCTTGGGCCACCTGTATGGCTTTGTTCCTGATGACTTTTCCATCTTCATCCACTTTGTTTCAGAAGACCCATTTTGTTCCGATGATGGAGCAGTTGTTGGGTCTTTCTACTAGAGTCCAGACTTGGTTTCTATCAAATTGTTCTAGCTCTTCTTTCATGGCGCTTACCTAGAACTCATCCTTAAGTGATTCATCGACCTTCTTGGGTTCTAGTTGGGAAACCAATGCAACTGAGGCTTATTTTCTTAGAGATGCTCGGGTTTGCATTCTATCAGAGGAATTTTCAATGATGAAGTCATTTGGGTAGCTTGCATTATGTCTCCATTCTCTGGGTACGATAATCTCTTCTAGTAGAGTAGGCGACTTCTCAATGCTAGGAGTCGGCTCCACTGTTTAAGTTGTGTTGGATGATGAGGAAATAGTAGAGCTTTTAACTGGAGGTTCATCATCAGGAAGTTGTATGCTAGGGTTAGAGTCATCAAAGATAACATGTACAGTTTCTTTGACACAAAGATTTCGTTTATTAAAGACTCCATAAGCACGACTAGAGGGAGAGTAGCCTAGAAAAATACCTTCATCGCTTCGTGGGTCTAACTTACCAAGATTGTTCTTACCATTGTTGTGGATATAGCATTTGCATCCGAAGGGATGGAAGTAGCTGAGGTTAGGTTTCTTTCCCTTTCAGAGTTCATACGGAGTCTTCCTTAAGATTGTTATGATCATACATCTATTTAGCACGTGGCATGTTGTACTTACTGCTTCAACCCAGAAGTGATCCTAAAGACCTTGATCAAGTAATATAGTTCACGCAGTGTCATGTAGAGAATGATTTTTTTATTCCACTACACCATTTTGTTGTGGAGATCTCGATGAGGAGAACTTTTGAGATATCTCATTATTGTTGCAAAATTCTTCAAAGAGTTTATTTTTGAATTCAACAATAACGAAAGCATAACGTTTACCACTGATGTTGGCCATTTTGGTAGGTCCGAATAGGTCTATGTGCAGCAGCTATAGTGATTTTGATGTCCTGACAGAATCTGTGGCCTTGAATGATGACCTAGTCTGTTTTCTAAACTGGCAAGCGTCACACGGATGATCTTTCTCAAATTTTAACTTGGAAAGTTCAATGACTAGATCAAGTCTTGAGAGTTTCTCAATAGTGTGCATGTTAGCATGGCTGAGCTTTCTGTGCCATACCCATGGATCATTTGAGATGGCTATCAAACATGTAAGAGTAGGTAAGTCCACGTTGTTTAGCACATAGATGTTGTCCACTCGATCTCCGATGATAGTAATATTTTTGGATAGATTTCTGAAGGTGCATTTGACAGAGTTGAAGTGCACATCAAATTCGACATCACATAGTTGACTGATGCTGAGAAGATTGCGTTTTAGTCCTTCGATAAGATATTCTTCTATGAGATCACATGAGGGACTTATCGTGATTGTGCCATCATCAGTAACTTTCCCTTTTGCATTGTCACCAAATCTAACATGGCCTCCATCAAATTTCTTAATATTTTTTAAGCTTTCTTTCCGGCAATATGTCTTGAGCACCCACTATCTATTACCCACATACCTTTCCCGTAAGATTTACTTAGGAGTGCCTGCAACAAGAACCGGTTAATCAGTTTTAGGTCCCCAAGTTTTATTGGGTCCTTGGTTGTTAGTAGATGAGGATTTTAGCCTCCAAATCCAGTTTTCTATCTTAAGAGTATTGCAGTTAAAAGATTTGTGACCAGGTTGACCACACGTAAAGCAGGTAGTTTTATGAAAAGACTTAATTTCGGTTTCAAAAGATTTTGATGAAGCGGTTCTGACAAATGTTTTTGAATGAAGGGAGCTGCATCTTGATGGTTTTCGGATGCTATAGAGTCGCATCTTTACGTCATCAAGTTCTTCTTGAATCAAGTCGACTTCGAGTTGACTTGCATCTAGAAGGATCTCCTAGTTCTTCTTTTCATTGGAAATTTTATTATATTCATTAATAACTTTTTGAAGTTCATCGGTGATCATATCAATAGTGTTTTGAAGATCATAACAGTTAGGGAATTTTGGATTTCTTACCTCACTAGTTTCACCCAATGCCATGAAGTAAATATTTGCGGTTTCTACAGGATCTTCCTCAGAACCTTCTTCATTACTCCATGCGCCTAGGGATTTTGAATTGTTGCTTCTGCGAAATTTTTTTCTTTTTAGTTCAAGGCAGTTCTGCCAGATATGGCCAGGCCTTCTGTAATAGTAGCATCGATCGTCATTTTGCTCATTTTGTGTTAGGTCTTGTTGCGACCTTTGTCTACGTTGCTTGAGTATCTATATAACTCTACGATTGATTAGTGTCATCTCCTCATTGTTTGTTTCATCCAGTTTCTCTTCTTTAGTGAAGGCTTCAACATTGAAGGCGATTGACTTTTTCTTGTCATCTTTGTGGTACCTATTATCTGATTTTGTTCGTATGCCAAAAGGTTTCCACGAAGTTCGTCATACGTTATGTTTTGCAGATCACTATCTTCCAGAATAGCAACCTTAGTTTCCCAAGCTTTGGGAAGGCTTTGAATCAGTTTTCTACTTGCAGAGCGTTTGAGTAGACTATTCCCAATTATTTTAGTTTGCTGACAACCTTGTTGAATCTTAAGAACATGGTTTCAACATCCTCATCATCGGCCATCTTGAATAGTTCATATTCGTTGACCAGAGCATTTACACGAGCTTCTTTGACTTTGCTTGTTCTTTCATTAGTGAGTTCAAGTTTGTCTCACATCTCTTTCGTCGTTTCGCAAGTAGAGATTTTGTCATATTCTGATCCGCTCACAGCACAGTAGAGAAGACTAATGGCTCTTGCATTTGTCTGTAGAACATCCTGCTGGTCCTTTATGATCTCGAATGATTCCAGACCAATGGGTTTGTCAGCAGAAGTGCCAGGGATTGGCTTAGGGCCCTTTTTTATGTCTAGCCAGGCTTGAAAGTCAGTGGATTGAAAAAAATTCTGAATCTCTCCTTCCTGTGTGAGTAGTGCTGGTCATTGAAGTAGGGAGGACGATGTGATGAGTGACCGTATTGAAGTATAGCACTAGGAATCTATAGTTTGCCATTTGATCTTTGCTCACGAGCTGTTAGGCTTGTTAGTGTGACACCTTGCTCTGATACCAATTGATAGTCAAGAGGACGGGGGTGAATTGATAATTAATTGGATAGTTGACTAACTTTGATTTATAGTCGACTACTAGCAAATAGTTAAAAGTAAAGACAGTACAGTAAAAAATTGACATAGATAATTTTATACTGGTTCAAAACACCAATGTGGTGCCTACTTTCAGTCTTCTTGGGTCAATAAGGATTCCTTTAAGTTTCAAGAGAGTTGAGAGTTTAAAATATGAATGCTTCTCTGATTCGCAGATCAGATTCTTCAACTTTTTCTCTAGAAAACCTAGTCTAGAAAGTCTAACTATTTTTCCTCTCTCTTTACAATTGTTCACACAAGAAGAGTACAATATTTGTATAGAGTAGAAGAGTAGAAGATCAGGCTAGTTTTCTTGGTTTTCTTCAGTCAGACAAGGTGAACTAATATAAGAGACTTTTCAGAAATAGTCATTGGAGAGTTTCCTTGACCCAAGGGATTTCTTCCAATCAAGGATTATAGAGGATTCCTTGATTGGGAATATATCCAAGATTTGATATCTTTCCTTTGTGCATTAATCAAATATGTCTTCACTTGATTTGATATTTTTTTCTTCAAAGTCGAGGAGTGATGTATGTTGATTAGAGTTTTTGATTCCTTGCAATTAGATTCAACTTGGATTTCCTTTCACAGCAGCTCCAAAGGATATCCTTTCCTTTTTTGTTATCCTGCATAATCATCAAAACACATTATATGTTAACAATATATAGTTCCATCAAACTCTACTCACGTGGCTTAATTAGTAGAGTTTGATGACATTAATTTGGACACTCTTGATTGGTTGTAGCTTCACTCTAATAACACGGTGAAAATAAATGGAATAATGAATTATGAAATATCAATGCTTTGAATGTACAACATTAAGATGATTTTGCCCTCCTCGCTGTCTCCGTCTTATAGATAGATACTTAATATGTTCTTTTGAAAACATTTTTTCACTTATTAGGTAAAACACTTCCTTTTCCTGTCAATAGTTTCCAGAAATGAACTTCAACCATATCCTTGAAAAAAAAATTAATTTATAATAAAAAATAGATATAATCCTCCTCTTCCTATCACTACCGCACAAAATTGTTTTAAGTTAGAATATCTTCCCAAGAAGGCAGGTAATAAATTGAAAATTACATATCAAAAATAATGTTTTATACTTGTTGGCTATTTTCATAACCAAGTTAAGGCAACCTTCATTTAAATTGATAATGAACAAATTAAGAAGCTAAACTATTTTTCCTCATAAAACAATCTCGATCTTACTCTACTCCGAACAAAAAGTATTCCATGAAATTCAGAACAAGACACTACTCCACGGAAAAGGTAATATAATATACAAGATAATGTATCACAGTCCTAATAAACAAAAAATGTAGAAAGCTAGTTAGAGAAAACTAAAAATAGATAGGCATATCATACTTGAGCTGCATTCTCTGTTTACTTCAATCCCAATTCAACCTAGTATTTGAACAGACAAATGATCGTAACAAGTGGTACGTCTCGCGTAGATAGATGTACTTCCTCTTTCTCCATCCAACATCTCATTCAGAATTCATTGCGTCTAGCTCGGACTATAAGTATGTGTGTGGAGGAAATAGCACATATAGCATTAAGAATAGAATCTGCTGACTCTAAATTTTGGATTCGCCATTTATTCAACATATATACCAAAAGTGCTTCTACAAAGACAAGTCCTAACTGTGCTTCAAGCTTATTTAAATCCAAAAAGACTACGAGGATCAATGGCTAAATCAACGACCGATTTGAGCTCATCCCAGTTTCCATCACTAAACAAATACTCCTGATCTACTTCAGCAGTACTCGTGTTCCAAAAGCTTGAATTTGATGATGATGTGAATGACGATTGAGGCATGGTCACAATTGGTTGGCTGTTACTGTAATAATAACTGTTTCTTTGATCAACTTGATAATTTAAATTTCCTCCAGATGATGCATTGTTAGTGTTCTTTTGTGGAAATTCCATCTTTATAAAGTTGATGACATTATTGGAGTGATCGTCACTGATTTCCGACTGAAGACTACATGCTTTAGAACTTGTGTCACCGAAACTTTGTTTAACAACGGACTGCTGCTGCTTCCAATCTGATGTGAATCTCTTGTAATTGGAAGTCCTCTTGAATATCCTGCAGAGAGTCCAAACTTCCTGCAATTTATGATTTTCCAAGTGTTTATGATATTCGATACACAAGAGAACTAATTAAGAAGTAGCTCTGTCTGATTGCAAAGAGAACTGAAAAGGAGCTTTGGCTAATTAGATGATCCAACACCAATTTGCCTCTAAGCATGCCAGCCATGAGTTCCTTGAAAAATGGAACTTGAATGTGGCTAAACCAAAAGGTGTATTTTCCAGTACCATACTGGATATCGATATAAACGAAGGTAGGTATGACTATCCAGTCTAGACACTTGAATGCACATGAGATTTTACTGTCATAGAAAAGAAAATCACCTTTCAAAATTTTCTTTTATGCATTTCTTTGGCAAGTGAGGCTTGCTCGAGTGCTTGAGCACCTCCACCATTGATCGGTAGATTGAGGGTTCGAGTTATCATGGAACACTATTGATGCTAGTAAAAGTAAAAGATATTTTGGAAACAGTCTCTCTATTTCATAAGGTAAGGAGTAAGGTCTTCATATGTTCTACCTTCCCTAGATCCTGCTTGGGCGATTACACTGGCTATGTTGTTATATATTGTATGCTAGGACTCTCAAGTACAAAGTGATACAAAAATTGGTATGATGATACCATCAAAATGTTCATGTTGTACCAAACATGAAGAAGAGATCATCCGGCATCTTCTCTATAAGAGCTAGATTACAGAACAGGTCTCGTCTGGTCTTTCTTTGGTATATACATGCTGAGTATGACTTAAGGTGCCAAATGGGCAGGTTGGGTCATATTTGGGCGCGCAGGTTGAAAATAGGTCAACATAAAATGTGTAATAATTCCAACCGCCCATATTTTATATAGGTAAATATAAGTTGGGTAACAAATGGGTTGGTAAAATATTAGTTTACCCATATTTTTATGAGCAAATAGTACTCTACTTTAAAATTCAATATGGATAAAATATTTTAATCTATCTTTGGATTAAAAATGTTGAAAATATTTTATTTAATTTTATTATATCATGAAATTAAACACCCAATGCGAGATCCGACTTTTAAATTGTGATTTGATCCCGAATCAATCCTAGGACCCGACTTCTAAATGAGGACTCGACATAGTCGTAATCTGATCCCAACACTCGTGAGTTTTTGAGGTTATCATGTCTTTTTCATATCAAATTAGAACAACCTTGAAGTTTGATCTCAACAACAACATATCCAGTGTAGTCTCACATAGTGGGAACTTACCTCTATCTTTGAGGTGATGTAGAGAGGTTGCTTCCGAGGTCAAAAACAAAAACAATCTAGCTAGGAAAAGATACAATATAAAAGTAGTAGAAAATAAACTACACGAAATAATAGATAGTGACAGGAAGAAGAAAGTAGAAGAGTAGTCGATTGAAAACTTACAGCTTCAGGAGCAATGTTCTTGGGATTGGGCAGCTGTCCGTTTGATGTAACCTTCCAAATAGGTGGGAGACGAAACTCATGCATCATCCAATCAGTTTTAGTTCCTTTTCCAGCACTTCCCCTATAATACACTAATGATTTCTTGAGGCCAATGCACTCATTACTTTGTGAATAAACAGGCTTGTCAATTCCTGTTGCTTTCCAAAAACCAGATCCTGTCACTCTATTTGGTCTTACACTGTTTTTGTACTTTCTCCCTCTCATGCTGAAGAAATACCATTCCTTGCTATCCCCAACTCTGCTCATCACTTCTTCATACAAAATCAATTGCAAACAAAAGTTAAGAAAAACCAATTTATAATAAGCATACATAAATTCATTGGGGATTCTTGGTTGGTGTTGAGCTAACTATTGCACAAAGTTAAATCACTTTGATTAATAAAATTCAACATATTTAGCGCTCTCAGGGACTGCAAAGTTATAATAAGCATACATACATTATCGTACGTCAAATAACATAAAAAACATTGGTTGTAGAAGATGAATATCTAATGTTTTTCCATCTGAAAAATATTTATTGGATTGTTGTGAGTAGAACAAATATGACATTTTGGGAGAAGTTTCTATTTGTTACTGAGTCCTCTTATTGAGAATAATAGGAACATCTATCTAGTTTTTTTTGGTTAAAAAGACAAACTAATATACATTAATAATCAAGAGCATTTCGCAATGCTCAAAATTTCATATCTAAAACTAGTATACAAGAAATTACTCAAGTTTTATCAAAGTCAACTCTCCAAAATCGTATAGATTAATTGAAAGACTAAAGAGAATATTATTTTCGAGGGGGTGGCGTGGGGGGATACCGATTGGTATCGTATTCAAGGGAACAATGATCTTTAAAAGAATCTATTTAAAAAGGGATGAAAGATATTTCGTTCCACCATAAAAATTTATTTGATTATGTTCTTTCAAAAAAAAAAAAAAACACAATAAAACGAAACAATCATTTGTAGAATTGGTGATTCCTAATGACATATTCTTCTCTTACACTATCTCCATTTGATATGGTTATTTTCTTTGATAACAAAACAAATAATGGACAAAAAAAAAAGTAAGAATAGTCTATATCTACTGTAGAAGAGAGCTGTCAATGGAACAAAGTTTAGTTCACTTTAGGATTCCTCATCTTTATTTGAATTTTTTTTTTTTTAAAGTAACGCAAGAAGAATACAAATTTGGAAGAGGTATTCATATATTACAAACTGTATTTACTAGAACTCCTAGTCTTTACTAGAACCACTTCATTTGTGTCGTCATATTTTTTCTTTTTTTGTTCGTCCTAGAAAAAAATATCATCTTACTATCTTTATAAATAATTTAATTTTAAAATTTTATTTTTATTCATAATGAAATGATTATCAAGCAATTATTTTAGACTACAAGTTTCAGAAACCTTCTTTTTTTCTTAAATATCGTGTCAAATTAAAAGATACCACATAAAATGGGACGGGAAAAATTTTCTTTTTATCGAAAGTTTGTGATGTAGTTTCTGCGAACCAAGTAGGGGAAATCAATTCTTCATTATTGGTATCATATATCTATACAAACAACGACATTGGGTCTGTTTAAAAAGTCACCTGCTAATTGAATTGATGTAATTACTAAGATAGTAATTTTCAGTCTAGTAATTACACAGTTAATTACACAATCTAGTAATTACTTTGACTTGTTTGTTTGCCATAATGTAATTACAGTGTAATTACAAGTGTGTTATGTCTGGGTGCATAAGTGTAATTACATGGTTATATTAAATTTTAAAAATAAAAATTAATTATCTAAAATTAAAAATTTATATTTAGAAAAATAAGAATATTTATAAATAATATTAAATTAAGTATTTAAGATATATGTTGTCTTTTGAAAATATATTAATTAGTAAACATATGTTCTTAACTAATATTATAAAAAAATTATATTTTTTAAATTAATATATTTTAATTAAATTAATCATAAAAATTAAAAGTATAACATTTTGATGAACATCATAAAACGCAAGTTTGACAAAAATGTCAATATTATAAATATTAGTAATATTAAAGAAAAGAAAAACATAACACTATAACTTTATTCAACAATAAATTCTACTTTAATTTAAAAATTAGAATGCTAACAAAATTATGCTAATGAAAAAATAAACCAGAATAAATAACAAAATAAATAATATAAAATATTACATGGAACTACATAAAAAGTAAAAGTTGAGGATGAGAAAAATAAATTATAAATAATAAAAATATTTTTAGAAAATATTAAAATAAAAAAATTAAAACAATAGAAATAAAAATAAATTAAAACAAAAAATAAAACTAAAAGGAAGAAAAGAATTTTAAAAAGTTTCATGTGATTACATGGTACAATTACTTACACCAATTCCTTACTCTCCCTTGGGAATTGAAGAGTGTAATTACACCCCTTTAATTATAGTTAATTCCTCTCTTGGCTATTAATTACTTGGCCTATCAAATGGGTAAAAAATGTAATTACGTCCAATTACATCAAGTCTCAATTACATGATAGATTTCTAAACAGGCTCATAGTGAAATTTCAGCAAAGTTTTGGGAAGGTGGTGTGAACATGGTTTAATTCTTATCTTGTGAAAATAGAGAGACTATTTTCATTAGACACCCAACTCAAGCTAGTAATGCATATAAAAACCAGGTATGTTAAGAAAATACAATAACAAAGAAATCGTGCTAAAACAATGAAGAAGAAATCAGTTGTAACGCAAAAATGTGTACAATAATCGAAGCAAATGAAACATTAGATAATACTAAAATAGAAGAATAAAATAGTATGAGAGTAATAAAAATAATACAAAAAATGATACTAGAAAATACTTGACTTACTAATCTTCTACCTAGTTCTCGACCTATATATCTACCTAGCTATTTACAATCATGTCCTCAGTAAGCTATAGGTGAGCCATGTCAGGTCTAATAATCTCTCTCCAAGACTTCGTTGGGTCTACCTCTGTCTCTTCTTACATCCCCTACAGTCTACAAGATAAGCTTTCACTCTTCTCACTAAGGCATTTGCACATCTTCTTTTTTGATGTCTAAACCTTCTCAATCTATCCTCTTTGAACATGTCTGTGAAAAGGTCACTGCCATCTTGTCCTAGCTAGATAGCTTTGTTCCTGATCCTATCTCTCCTAATATTCTCATACATCCATCTCAACATCCTTATCACCATCAATTTTCATTTTCTTATATTGTTAACTCTAGCTACTTGAAACTTCTTTTCTTAAGAATGACTTGTGTTTCAACTTTGCTTCCACATTAGTCATGTGATTTACATCACTGAAGTTGTGATCCAAGTACTCTATGTTAGTCCTGCTCAACCCATGCCTTTTAACTTCCAAGGTTTTCTCCCAAACTAAAGTCTATCATTAACTCTGTCACAAGCCTCACTGCAAAGAGCATACACAATGATATCTCTCCTTGAATATGATATGTCAGTAGACCGTCACCAAGGCAAATAGAAATAGATTAAGTGTCAATCCTTGGTGCAATCTCATCATGACTAGAAAGTTATTTGAGACTCTTTTTACTATCTTCACTTAGGTTCAGACTCAATACCATACATGTCCTTGGTGTCCCTAATGTAAGATATATATATACCACCTTTAGGATTCTCTCTCATAAACACTTTGTCATAACATTTTTCTTGATTAATAACCATCATATGTAAATCTCTCTTCTAGTATCTATATTGTTCTATTCATCTTCTTACAATATGTCTGACTTTTATAATCCAATAACTCAGTATGAATTCAAATTGATCCTTGGTAATAAGAAACACTCCTTCTCATCCTCATATCTACAACTTCTCATAAACTTTGATAGTATGACTTAGCAGTTTGATACCTCTATAGTTGTAATTCATATCACCCTTGCTTTTGTACAATAGGATCATTATACTTCACCTTTATTCTTTGAAATTTTTCTAGTTCTAAAATGGTATTAAACAACCCAGTTAATCATTACATACATGCACCCTTTCAAATTTCATCAAAATCTCGTTAGGTTTGATCGCCCTCTCCTTCTCATCTTATGAATATCCTTCTCAAACTTGATATCCCTATAATAAAATTTTGATAACTATTGAAGTGCTCTAAGTCACCAAACACAATATTCTTATTCCTTCTTCATTCAAGAGTTTATGAAATTCACACATGTGTCCTTTCTGTTGGCTTGCTGAAAAGTATGAGGTGTTTTGACAATGACAAAGTGAACCAGGTTCAAAATTTGTTAGCATGTTGAAGGTAGGGTGTTTTGATAATGACATAGTGAACTAGTTTCATATGGTAGAACGAGAGGCTAAACAAAAGGCTGAAGAATGTTATGAAGATATCTCAAACAAGACGTGAGTTGGATACAGTGAATCAGGTTCATCATGCAAAAGTAAAATAAGAGAAAAAAGCATAAATAGAAGAAAACCTTGTGTGATGTCAACAGACTCCTAAATAAGGTAATAAGGATTGTGGCCAAGAATAGCACTCTGAACAAAACTCTTCTAGTGTGAACTATATAAGGATCAATGAAACTCTAGAAGAGCAATTTTTGCACCAAGTAAACATTGTCTATCCAATAGCAAAAGCAAGGAGCAATCACTGAGCAACACTGGAAAGAAAGAAGATCTAGAGTTAGAATTTCTTTCTGAAAAGTCTAATCTTGTTTATTATGTGTTCTACCTAGAATTATTGTTTAGGGATAATTATTATAAGTGTGAGCATATTTTCAGAGGGTTGTAACAAGAAATGGGTATGGCTTCTTGGAAAGTAGAGTAAGTGATCAGAGTAAATCGTTAGAGTTGTGAAGTGTGAAGTGAGAGAACGATTACTGATTTGTAATCTTGACACTGCTCGTTTGAAGATAGTGAAGCTAGTGAAATCATACATGTTGTAGGTAGTGGTTGTTTCTTCCTTGATCAAGGAGTTTTTCCACTATAACTCTTGATGTCGAATTTGTTTACTATTTTCTAAAACACATGAAATAAGAACCTGGTTCTTGTTGAGTGACTAACATCTTTTCAATTGGCACCAGAGCATGTCTTTTCATTTAAAGCGTATAACTTTGAAAAGAATCAATAACCTCCTAACATATGAACTATTGAAAAATCACAAGAAGGAAATTGGAGATGAGGGAAAAGAGAAGAACATGGTTCTCAAGAAAATAGAAAAAGACAACTTTGAGGAAAAGAACATTGTACTGATGATGACTAAGGGGTTTCAAAGGATGCTAGGAAAAGGACAGTCAAACCATAGGAGGAACTATAAAATAAACTCAGACGAGGATATCATGGATCAGTTATGCCATAAATGTGGAAGTCCTGATCACTTCATAAAGTTTTGTCCTCTATGGGAATTGGAGTATGAAAAGAACAACCCTGAAAAGGCTAAGGAAACTAGAAAGGACTAGTACATCCTTAAGAATTAAAGAATGAAAAACCAAGGTGCTGATCTTACTGTGAAAAAGACACTTATTACGATGAAAAACTACTTGGGTAAAGAATTTGATGAAGAAGGAACTGAAAATCAATCATTGTTGGCCATAGAAAGCTTAGGAAAGTTTGATTTCCTAGCACTGATGGCACTGGCTGAGTCAGATGATGAAGTGAACACCTATCAAATCAAGGATACTACTGAAGCTCAAATATGTGAAACTGGTTCAGAAAAAAGAAACAGGGGTATAGAAAGTGATATTCTGGCACTAATGGATGGAACTGACTTAGAGTATGATGAAGATGACAACAAGAAAGACAAGGTAAGTTTTGAGCATGTTAAAGAAAATCTATATTTTTATTTAAAAACAAAACTAGAATTTTTATCTCAAGTCCTCGTTGATGCATATTTATCCACTTGTGAAGATAGAGAAAATCTATTGGAAGAATATGCATCCCTGAGAACTAAGAATGAAAGACTAGAAATTATTAATAAAAATTTTTAAAAGAAAATAAGTAACCTGAACTCCCCTTTAGGAAAGAGAAAAATATTAAGAACCAGGTGCATATGGCCTTAGAGGAAAAAGTAAAAAACTTAGATGATGAACTTAACTACTTGATGACAAAAATGAAGCTCTTCTTAAGGAACTAAAGCTATTCAAAGTTGAATTAGAGCACATGATGAGGTGGACCAAATTCTCTTTGCTGCTTGATAATATGCACCAGGGTCAATCCATTACCAAATATGAAATATGCTTCAAGCAAAAGTCTGTGTAAACCATATGAGAATGGCTCTATTATGTTTTGTACACGTCGTGGCCAACCAGGACACTTGAGAAATGCATGTAAAAAGAATAATGAAGCTATTAAAAATAACTAACCTATCTAAAAAAGGTTTATGGTAAGAGAATCAGAAAATTGGTTCCCTCAAATAAGCATCTACTAAGATGGGCCATACAAGATTTAATTCATTCTTTTTCTCACAAACAAGGACCTAAGTGGATTAGGTACTCAAGACTAACCTCTAATTACATGTGCAAGAACTAGTAGGAGGAAAATAAAAGTAATGGTATTTGAATAGTGCATGTTCTAGACACATGACAGGTGACAAGAATAATTTTCGTCTATTGAGTAGTTTCCATGGAAAAAGTATGAATTTTGTAAATAGAAAGGACCAATGCACATTCAAAGAAGAAGTGAAAAAAAGAGAAAAAAATATTTCTAATTCAACAACTGAAAGTGGAGAGTCCAGTAATGCTGCAACACAAAGAACAAGCAACTGTCAGGAAGAACCTGATCCATCCTCACCACTTGTTAGCAGCAGTGTTGAACTTGAGTTGTCTACATAAGCTACTATAGGAGATGGTCATGTACACAATTAAAAATGCAAGAATTCTCATGCAGTGCAAAAAATTGTCACTGCTTGATTCAGGTATTCACACTAGATCCAAGCTATGGAATATGAGGAGCTGAATCAATTTGAACAAAAAAAAGTATGGAACCTAGTTTCTAAGCCCAGATCACACTATCATAGGGACGAAATGAGTGTTCAGAAAAAAACTCGATGATCAAGGAACCATCACCAGGAACAAAGTTAGACTAGTAGTACAAGACAATAATAAAAAATAAGGACTTGATTATGATGAAACTTTGACACTGATAGCTAGGATGAAGGCCATCAGGATGCTAATAGTCCTTGTTGCTCATATGAAATTTAAGTTGTATCAGATGTATGTGAAGAATGCATTCTTAAATGGGTACTTGTAAGAAGAAATGTATATCAAATAGCCACTAGGTTTTGAGAATCATGATCATCCAGATTATGTGTATCAATTCTACAAAGCTCTTTATGGATCAAAGTAGGCTTGGTATAGTGTTCAACATTAGGATGTGTGCACACTTTTAATCATGTCCAAAGGAGTCGCACATGAAAACAGTCAAGAGAATCTTGCGTTATCTCAAAGGAACCAAGAACCTGATTCTCTGGTATCCTATAGGAGACTCATTTGACCTTACTGGATTAACAGATGTAAATTATGTTGAATACCTTGTAGATCAAAAAGGCACATCTGGATTGGCATATTTTTCTGATCTATGTCTAGTGTCATGGGCAACTTGCAAGAAGAATTATGTTGCATTATCTACCATTGAAGCAAATTATAGGGTTGCTGAATCATGTTGTGCTCAACTCTTATGGATCAGATAATAACTTCTTGATTTTGATATAGAGAGACAATTTGGAGAAGATTTCACATCATCATGGTATTCTGCAAAATGGAGGACTAAATGGAAGATATATTTACCAAGGCACTCGAAAGGGAACAATTTGAGCAAAATCGCTTGGCACTTGAATTGATGTACCAACAATAAACCAATATCTTAGTTCCTAGACATATCATAAAGTATGATTTGAACAATGATTGCAATTGGTTCAAGCTCACTTATCTTTGTATTATTTTGTGCTCAACGCTTTTGGATCCAATAATAACTCCTTGGTTTTGATGTAGAGAGACAATCTTGGGAAGATTTCATATCATCATGGTATTCTGCAAAATGGAGGACCAAATGGAAGGCACTGGAAAGGGAACAATTTGGGCAAAATCGCTTGGCACTTGAGTTGATGTACCAACAATAAACCAATATCTTAGTTTCCAAACATATCATGAAGTATGATTTGAACAACGATTACAATTGGTTCAAGATCACTTATCTTTGTATTATTTCAGGTCATTACACACTCACTTAGGAAGGTTTGGACACATAAGGTTTGATGATTTTACTTTTAGTGTCCTACAACTGAGCTATGTAGAGTTAGATACATGCTAGAATCAGGTTCTTTATTTTCAGGTATGCACTCCGCCTTCAAGTCATTCCGTATGCACTACATATACATGTCTTATAATATTATGATAATGCTATAAGAGAACCTGGTTCCCCTTTTGACATTTTTCACCTTAAACTCTTAAGTTTACACGGGAAGCATTTTTTCACCATTTACCCACCTCCCATATATACCATTCACTTCTCTTCTAAGAAATCTTTTAAAAATAAAAATAAAAATTGAGACACATGTATTTCCCACATAAGGCATCTCCTTAGGAGGAACGACTATCTTCACCACCTTGTCGAAGTCCTTCCCTAGCACTCTTGTCACAAATCTCTCCTAATAATCAAACACATGGAAAAGGTGGCAGATCCACTACCTGGTCCTCACCAGCTGGCATATGAAAACCTACTCACTATTATTTTTGAAGTCTTTCTTGTTCCTATAGTCAATAGATATAAATCACTAAGAAGGATATGATCAATAAAATTATATTGACTGAATGTGATTGCCCGCCAGATGTAGCACAAATGTCTAGGCCTGTAGCTCTTAAAGTGATAGGATCAATTTCTCAATTGATGGTAGATCTTTAAGCCGCCAGAACCAACAAGCACAACTATAGGCTAAAGTGAATGTGTTGAAAGGGAAGTTGATGGACTCTCAAGTTGTGGTTGCCCGTACGAATAAGATTATGAAGCTCATAGCCTCATCCCCTTCAATTCCTTGATCCCTCTACCTTTCCCTACTACTCCCCTCCTATTTTTGTGCTTCGCAATATTCTCTTATGACTGTTACAGATATTTTTTTTGGTTCTTGGATGTTTTATTGATTGTATTGACTTGTTGGTGCCCTTTCCTCTTGGGGTTTAATTGCAGTGCATGCTTGAATAAGAATGGCTTGATATTTGCACTTTAGATTTTTGTTGTCTATTTAGTTAGGATAGCTAATATTCTTAGATTGATTGTGTCTTGGCTATCTATGTGATGTGCGTGCTAACCTTTCAAGCTATGAGTGCGTTTTTGCCTTATTATTAATTTGATTCTTTTCTTCTTTTTGTGATGTCAAAAGGGAGAAGATATTTTGTGTACCTTTGTGAATGAGGTATGAAGATATGTGGAACAACATGGATTTTTCATTATCAAAAAGGGGAAATTTGTTGGCTTGTTGTTAAGTATGAGGTGTTTTGCTAATGACAAAGTGAACCAGGTTCAAAATTTGTTAGCATGTTGAAGGCTAGGTATTTTGATAATGACAAAGTGAACCAGGTTCATATGGTAGAACGAGAGGCTAAAGAATGCTATGAAGACATCCAAAATAAGAAGTGAGTTGGATATGGTGAACTAGATATAGTGAATTGGGTTCACCAGGCAAAAGACGAATAAGATAAAAGAGTGGGAATAGAAGAAAACTTAGTGTGACATCAACATACTCCTAAATAAGGTAAATAACGATTCTAGCCAAGAATAGCACTCCGAACAAAACTCTTCTAGTGTGAACTATATAAAGATCAATGAAACTCCAGAAGAGAAACTTTTGCACCAAGCAAACATTGGCAACCCAAAAACAAAGGCAGGGAGCAATCATCGAGCAACACTTGGAAGAAAGAAGATCTAAAGTTAGAATTTCTTTCTGAAAAGTTTTATCTTGTTTTAAATGTGTTTTACCTAGAATTATTGTTTAGGGACAATTATTGTAAGTGTGAACGTATTTTAATTGGGTTGTAACAAGAAATGGGTTTGGCTTCTTGGAGTATAGAGTAAGAGTAGATCGTTAGAGTTGTGAAGTGAGAAATGAGTGTGTGATTATTGATTTGTAATCTTAACATTGCTCGTTTGAAGTTAGTGAAGTCAGTGAAATCCTACACGTTGTAGGTAGTGATTGTTTCTCCCTTGAACAAAGAGTTTTTCCACTATAACTCTTGATGTTAAATCTGTTTACTGTTTTCTTCAGCACGTTAAACAGGAACCCAGTTCTTGTGGAGTGACAAACATCTTTTCATCTTCCATCAATACTTTTTCTTCTCATTTTGAAACATTTCACTTGATCCAGATTACGAATTCTTTTCTTTCTTTTCCAAGATATTGATCCTATTATTATGGATAGATATATGTAGTCATCTATATGACTTAAAAATTTATAAATTACTTACCCCTTCAATTTATATATTACATACGTTATTAGTCTATTCATACAAGAATTCCATTTTTTTTATGTTTAGTAAGTATAAATTTCATCGTTTAATTCTTATTGGCATTCTCTTATATGAATAATATAATATGCTTAAAATCATAAAAGTCAAAAGATACTTTTAGTATGTTAAAATCTCTCTTTCCTATATTACTATATTATCAAATATGCATGTTCAAAAAAGAGTAAAATGATAAATTAGTGAAAATGTATTTTTTTTATTTATAATTTCTTAAGAAACATGCAAAGAAGAAATACGAGTATAACTATACGACATTTCTTTATCTACCACGTCTTCTATAAAAAAAAAAGATATTAGTTACAAGTGCCATGCTAGCAAGACCAATATATTTTTTTTAGTTTCAATTTATGTGACACTTATAGATTATTTTTTTATATATATATTTTAAAATCTTATGTTGTTAATTATTATAACTAATAGTATATTCTATGTTATTTTTAAATAATATATGTTACTTATTTTGTTTCAATTTATATTGCACATATAAAATTTTGAGAGCCAATCAAAATTTTATTTTATTTTTTAAATGTTTTAAACCATTAATTATTATAATTATAGTACGTTTTATATAAATTTTAAATAATGTATACTATTCTCTCTGTCCCAATTTATGTAGCATTGATAAAATTTCAAGAATTATTTAAATTTCTTTTGTATATCTTTTAAATTTTTTAAATTGATAATTAATGTGTCTTATAGTATTTTTGACATCATTTCAAGTAATATACATAAATTTTTTCGCTTATTTATATTATGTTATATTTCTTTAAAAAGTACTTTCTTTATGACACAAATATAATTATTGAAATATATTTAAAATAGTTATTGAATTTAATTTGTCTAGTTTTAAAAGGAAGACCAAATTCATCATTTTATGTTTGTTTTATCGTAATCCTAATATTTACATGATTTAAAATAATTGATTAGGGTGATAGTAAAATTATAGTTGAAACAACTAATAAATGATTTACTATAGTAAATCATAGTTGAAACAATTGAAGAAATAATATAGTAAAATCAAACAAGTGAAATAGATACTTCAATCACCGATTACCTGCTTAAACAGGCAATTGAAACAGACATATCGACCGTGAGCTACTTACCTTATTGAGTTTATAATAAGTAAAAAATAAAATATTATCGTTGTTTCTTCTGATGCACGTACTCGAGCAAAATTTTTATAATGATAAGAGTAAGATAGTTCATTATTATATTATAGATACTATATTATTATATATTAGTCAAATAAAAATTCGTGCTGTCTTGTTTGAATTAGCTAATAATGAGTATGAAGAGAACTTGGTCAACAACGACAGGGGCAAAGTCACTTTCTAATTTCTTTCCTTTTTTTTCCAAGAATTGTTCTATGATTCCTGCAACTTTGGGGCCAATCCCTTGGTCTATAATTGTTGCATGAGAAGGTCAAACAAATATGCATCCTCCACAAATCATCACCTATTTTCTGAAAAGAATAATGTTTTATTATATGAAAAATAATATAATTTTACGCTTTTCATTCTATTTTTAATGACATTACTTTATAGTCACAAATCATTACCTACTTATTAGATCCACAACTCCTAGAATAAAATAATTTTTCTGAAATTTCATATCCAGTCAAAACACAAATTCACATAAAAAAAAATAGAGTGGGACTAAATTTAGAAATAATTAATTTAAATATTTTATTTTATACTTAATGAGAAATTTTTATTGTCATACAAATATTATGACATATACATAAAATAATATATTTGTTTGATTAGGGATTTTCTGGATGACAGGATGAGACTTGTGTAAACATGAAACTTTACTGTGCCTAAGTAAATAAAAGGTATAAGAGAATTAAGTCATATTCCTTTTTTTCAAGAAAATGTTTAATTTGTCGTAAGAAAGTTGAGATTTGATTACAAAAAAATATCTTACAATAAAAACATTTTCCTCGGTAGAAGGAAAATGACTGGGTTGATGGATTTTGATCAAAGTTAGAAAAATTAAATTTGCTTATGCACTTAAAAGATAAATAATTTATTACAAAAGTAATTTTGATAAATTATTTATTTATAAAGGTCGTGTATATAGAGATTCTATCACTAATTAGAACCCTTGACAAATTAGAATTTTTCTTAGCGACTGCAGGGTAAGGAAGAAGTAGAAGTCTATGTCCTTATTTTACCATTTCTTTCCATATATTTTAAAAGTTGATATTATAAATATAATTAAATAATAATTTAAAGAAAAATAGTGAAAAAATGATTTTATCTAAAACATAGTATTTTAACGAAGGCAAAAAATTCAAACAATATTTTGAAGGCTTTTAACATTTCTAAAGGTCTTCGTACTTTTAATATAGTACAAATATAAATTTACCACTGCTACCAAAAAAAAAAAGATTTACCACTAATTTAATTTTTAACTTTATATTAATCGCTTCAACTAGCAATTAGGCATAATTATTAATCTTTAACACTCATAATTTCTTCCAATTATTTATCAATCTTCAATATAATCTTTAATAAGTATAATTTTTTTTAATCACCTTTCATGCATGTCCCATGATTTCATAATTGAATATAGTAGGATAAGGTAGAGCCGTAGAGGAATGTTTTGTCGACTTATAAGGAAATTCTACACGAGTGTGATCAACTACGCCATAAAAAAAAACAAAAATTAGCTATGAATTTTATCTCTAATTCATTGCTAAATTTATTCATTAAAATTATGTTATAGCTTAATATATAGAGTTAGCGATCAATAAATAAATTTTATTATATTTGTTTACAACAAATTTTAAAGTGATAGAATATAAATTGCAATCACAAATAAAATATGAAGAAACAGAATTTTATTGATAAATGATGCGGGTACAAATCTGTTGATCTGGGGGATATTTGAGATCTTTTGATCTGTGGAATATTTGAGATATATCTATAATACCCTTTATATAAGCATGAATTAGGGTTTAAGGTAGAGTAGCTCCAACAAATCCTTACTGAAATTGGACTCATCTTGTAGAGTCCTATAAAATTTCGATGTCTACAATATTTACCATAAACTTGATGGTAACATAAAATAACTTGTACAAAAACTATGAATTCACATGAATGAACCGTAAATTACTATGTATATCTGCTTTTGAACACAGACGTGCGTGTGAACAACGAAAGATAACAAAAATTATGAATTTACGTGAACCATAAATTAGTAAGTAAATCCACCTTTAAACATGTGAAAAATGGAACATAAAATCATGTATACTGTTTGAACAAAAACTATGAATATGTGGTAAATTACTTAAGTAGATCTAGCTTTGATGAACATATGAAAAATGAAACATAAAATAACTCACTTGGAAGATCCCAAGGATCATGTTTGTAAATATCAAGCTCTTTGATAAGATCAATTTTGATGGTTTTGTTTTGCACTTTGCGTGTAAGATAAAACCCCACAAGTTCTTCATCAGTAGGATGAAATCTAAAACCTGGAAGCATCAATTCTTTCTCTTCATCATCATCACTTTTGCTCTTGCCTTCACTTTCCATTATTTCTTGATTTGTTTTTTCACTCATTTTAATTAATCACATTAGCTAGTGCATGCATATCTTATAGAGCTTTTTAGTCAATAAGCCAAAGAAGAAAATGAAATAATATAATAATAATAGGAGAAAGACAAAGTATATTTAATGAGAAAGGTCCAGAGATGGTAGTTGCTTTGGTCAAACAGACCATCCAACTTTACTTTGTGTTGATTATTCAAAAATGAATAAAGTATTATATGCAATTTAGTTTTTAAAAGAAACAAGAAAGGAAATTGAAATTTGATGTCTTAATATGCTCCGAAAATTTCTGTCACATCAAGATTCAAATACAAAGTTTACCATTTCATTATTTCCAAATGTACAAATACATGTGTTGCTATTTCTTCTATTTCATATTTATCATCAAGCATTTTACTTAATTAACATGAAATTAATTAATTTTATTTCATTTATTAAGACTAAAACAATACAACAATTAATATGAATATTAATTATTTATTAAAGAAGGTGGAAAGCTCAAAGTGAAAGGAGGCATAGTACAAAAGTTATAAATTTGAAGAGTTTATAAGTCATTATTGGTTGACATTATGATTGGATAAATACCAATAAAATTACATGTCAAAAATTTTCTAATTTGATTTTCATTTTTACTTGTCAATTTTTAGAATTCAAGATAAGACAAATTGTTTTTG
>JBCEWC010002738.1:0-32954 GCA_038996855.1 Solanum aculeatissimum
AATAAAATTCTCTAATCTGAGTTGAATTTCTTCAATAGTATTCTGGACACAACAAATTTATTACCAAACATCCATTTACACGGGGCAAAACCCCACATACATTATTACTTCCAGTAAAAGAACACAAGGACTGAAATTTCAAGATGCTTTGGGTTAACAGACAAATGTATTAGTCCCTTAAACCCATCAAAGCCTGCTAAATCTCCCTGCAGCACTTAGATGCACCTTCCAGAAATGTAGTACAATTCCAGTTCTTTGATAACCTATCTTCATGTCCTTTTTGTCATCATATCTTTTTCAATTACATAAAAAAGCACTTCTTCTCGGTAGCAAAATATATTATTTGTCTGATCTATCTCGCTATCAAACTACACAATACTATTGACAACAATTGAATGCAGATGAGTGCGCAAAAACCAAAATGGAGAAAGGAGAATGATGATATGATAATTGAAAGATGGAACTAACAAGCAATTTTAATGAATGTAGAGGCTAAGAGTAAGTATTCTATACCATTTGCAGAAGTTGAGAAGCTCTCTCCTTCAACTGTGGAGCTCGTGGCAAGAAAGTCTCATGATGTTGTAGTTCCACTGGAGCAATCTTCTTCACAAGGCCAAGTTTTTCATCTAACCGTATCTTTTCCCAGTTGCCAAATCCATGATAATGAATTCCCAGAAGCAGTCTGGCATCATCCTCTAACAAATAAAGGAGTTAAGGCAACTACGGAGAAGTTTCCAAAATAGAAAGGGGAAGGAAAATAGAAAGAACAAGAATTGAACAATAAAAAAGAGCTTCAACTTACTCTGGTTCCAGCCACAACCTTTAGACCAAGTTGCAGGTTTTAGATAAGCCAAAGCACGGAACTGTGAGATGGGATCCTCATACCGAGAAATCCGCTTTGCTAGGAGTTGAAGTTCCTCGACACGGCCCAATAGTTCATCAGCCTTCACAGGAACACCAAAAAAATCTAAGATAGGCCCCTGAAGGTGGAAAACACACGAAATGTCAGCTCAAGTGCATCATCACCCAATCTTCAAAAGAACACTATGAACCAATATACAGACCTTTGAGTCAACAACTTCACCTTTAACTGCTTCTCTACAGCCATCAATTAATGAGTCAAAAAGCTCAACTTGAGCTTCAGCTGGCGCCGCTTCAACTGCTCCACCAACCTCTGATGATATTAAGTCAATTTGGCTGTCATTCCCAAATTTCCTGACCTAAAATTAGTGGGAAATTAACAGATTAATGACTTTGATATCTACACAATCAAATAATTTGATCGAAGAAAAGATGTTACCACGAATAGAACACAAATGGACGGAAAGAAAAAGAAAATCACACAACTGAAGGAACAAAGGAACTGTCCATTCCAACAAATACATTTTCTAAGTAGAACAACAGAGCCACAATAAACTTAAGCACATAATTAACTAGTCTACCTCACGAGAAAAACGTGTGGCGTCTCTTTTTGACAAGTTCCCATAAGACCATCCTCTCACTTGAGCAGAAGCACCATCAATGGCCGGAAGTGTGCAACTAAAATCTCCCTTGCGACGCTTCGGGAACCTTTCCTGAGCATCAACACCCTTCTTTCTTTTATTAGTCTCCACCAGAGGGCTAGCTTCTGCATAACTCTTTTTATTTCGAGCAGCTCGAGGAGCCAAAGCATCCTAATCAAAGAAAATACCATAAGATAAAAAAAATTCATCAGTATAAGAACCGTTAGAGAAATGCATACTAAAGTAGAATTATATACTTCAGCGTGTGCAACAGCTTCTGGCTTTATCCATCGACTCCAAAAAGTTGCATCATCTTCAGCACCACAGAAATTGGCAACCTGCACAGAGAAATTGCAAAGCACGTGTTATACACGAAACAAAGAAGTGAAATGGAAAAATAATTGAAGTCTCAAGCATGCCTGACCTCCAATCTGAGAGAAATAAACTTATTGGGAAGAAGGGACAAGAAAAAGAGGGAAAGGAAAAGCAAGTGAAAAAGATGTGCCACTGAGTTGGAGAATCAAAAGAGGAGAATCAGAGAAAAGGAACAGCAAAAGGAGAGGATTTCAGCTAGTATCCAGGTGTTCCCCTAAAAACAACACAACCATTTGTTCTTAAAACTGAAAAGTAACAGCACAGATATGAGCATTATTTCTCAGTCTCACAGAAACCAAATGGACAACGCCAGAGCATACAATTAGTCTCCTGAACTGCTGGATCAAGAGAGGGGGAGGCAAGGGCCAAAAGCAGATTTTAGTTCTACACTGTATATGATAGAAACTATGCAGAGAAAGAAACAATAGATGTTTTGAAAATAGTTTTAGTACCCATTTGGATTGGCTTATTTTAGGTGCTTTTAAGCCAAAATAGCTTTTTTTTAAGCAATTTTAAAGTATTTGGGTAAAATTAAAAAGTGCTTATAAGCATTTATTCAAGGTAAAACAACAAAAATAAGTCAAAAGCCATAAATTAGAAATCCTAACTTATGGTTTTTGGCTTATAAGTCATCAGCCAAAAGCCAATCCAAACAGCCTCTTACTTCCATTTAGAAAATCAAATGGAATTGTGTTATAGCCTTCCATTTTTGGTGTAAAGAGGAATGCGTAGAGGAAGCTGATCAGTTAGTAGATCTTTTAGGAATTTTGTAATTACTATTTTGGCTTATAATTTGATCCACAATATTTTGAAGGTCCTCTAGCATGTCCGTAATGTTGAGGAATACCACTTCACCAGTTTCATAAAGAAAAAAAGAACAGTAAAAAAACTCCAAGGAGGAAAATCGCAACTTGCCTTAAAAGCACTCAGCAACTCCTTTCCTTCCTCTGCCTCAGCTCCTTTCTCTTCAACCTTTTCAGCCCGTTCAAGAATTTCATCAATATCCATACTGAGAAGCCTCTTTTTGCTCTCTTCATCATTTTTGTCTTCCTTAAATAGTTCCTCAGCCCCAAACCTCAAGATTGCAGAGAGCTCATTCTACAATCATAGCAGGCAAACAGTGATACATAAACTATCTAAAAGATCAAATATGTTCAAATAGTATATAGTTTTATCTTCATCGTGTCATTTGAGTTCAGTCTATATCAGAACAAGCAAAACTTAACACTAAATCTATCAGATATTTGCAACTCTATCACTACTTCCATACCTTATCAAAGAGACTTCCTTTCTTGGTTTCTTTCTTCTCTAATTTACCCTCTGCATTCAGTTTCTGAATCACCAGATGATCAAGAACCTGCAAGGAAAACATGACCAATAAAACCATCATGTCACCAATGTATAAAATTGTCACACTTGATTTCTCAATGACATATTATGTCACATGAAAAAACAATGCCAATCGAACATTCAAAGCATCCATATCTTGTCTTACCATCTTCTTCTTAGCACGTTCCAAAATATCTTCCTCCACACTTTTACTTGTAACAAATCTGTAGATGTTGACAACTTCTTGCTGTCCTATCCTATGAGCTCTACTCATTGCCTGATTAGGACAAACAAAGATGATACAGCATAAAGGAGCATGTCAGACAAAGCAATTTTTTCACAAAATCCATCTTTTGATTTGGCTAATCGCAAACCTTTACACATGTAACAACAAGTTCGTCCTAACCTGCAAGTCATTTTGGGGATTCCAATCAGAATCAAATATGATAACCGTGTCTGCTGTTGCAAGATTTATACCCAATCCACCAGCTCGTGTCGACAGAAGAAAACAGAAGTCTTCACTACCAGGTGCATTAAAGTGGTCCATAGCCTGCTGGCGTAACTCAGACTTAGTACTACCATCAAGCCTCTGATATTGGAATCCTTTGATAGACAAATATTCAGCCAGTATATCCAGCATCCTAACCATCTGCAATCAGCAGAAGATTGACAAAACTTATTCAGCTAGTTGAAAGCACAGGTCAACATCATCATGACTAAGGTTGAGTCTCAAAACATGCCTACTATAACAGTTCCTATGACTAAGAGTAGTAACATAAATATCACAGCGAAAAGGAATTACAAACCTGAGAAAATATCAATTTAAGAGTAGTAAAATAAATATCACAGGGAAAAGGAATTACGAACCTGAGAAAATATCAACACTCGATGCTTCGTCTCATGCAATCGATCCAGCAGCTTGTCAAGTATAACAAGCTTACCACTGCTAAGTATAATTCTTTCCAATTTTGTGCTGCCAAAATAATTTGCATCCCCACCATAACCATGGTCCGCACTTTCAAACAAAAAGGGGTGATTGCAACATTTCTTCAACTCCACCACAATATTTAAAAGTGAAACCTATAAAGTTCACAAGGCCAACATAAGCAAAATAAGTAGTAATTCTTTATATTGCATATCAAGAAAATAATCTGTACCATAAACGATTATTTTAGTATGCAATTGTGCATAGGTCACAAAAGATACTATTGGAAACGTACAAGTAGAAAATAATGGAGATCATGCAACTTCTTTTCCTATTTTTGTCATACTTGGTCATGAAAATTCATATTTAAGGAGAAATCCCACACTGCCACTGATTCGAATCAAGATTCTCTAGTTTGGGAAGATTAAATTAAATCCACACGAAAATGCTGCTATTCATTCTAACTTACAAAAGGAAGGAAAACAGATTTGGAGTTTGGAAATCACATCAACCATTACCCGAAAACAAAAGCTTTCCGCTTATTTATACATTATGCAAGTAAAACTATGCTGATCAATTTTAAACGATAGCAGGCAAAGTAGTCAAAATCTTTAAAGAAAAATTAAGAAAATACAGCAAGGGAAGTGACGGAATCCATATGAAGGAATAGAAGATTTAGGGTCCATTAACAACCTGATTCCCACGAACACCTTTATTCAAGTCTTGAAAATTCCTTTCCAAGATCCATTTGTAATACCTACAAAATATAACATGGAAAATGATTGAACTGAGAAAACTAGGTGCTGCTAACAATTTAAAGGTAGGTGTCCATTAAGTCAATGGGCAATACTGTTTCTGTAGCGGTGACATCTCAACCCTAAGAATTCGTTCAATCTTTGGAGGAAGTGACTTCTCCACATCTTTTATGACCCTTCTGAGAATGTGAGGCCTCAATTCCTTGTGAAGATTCGCAAGCTGCAATACAACATAACATTCCCTTAAAAAAGTACGACCATGCAAAGATCACCAGACTATAATAAAAGTGCATCCGGAGAGAAAAGAGAAAGACAACCAGGATAATAACATTTCTAAAGATACCTCAATTTCATTAAACGAACTAAGATTCTTATAATTCTGAACAAAATCATCCTTGCTCTTGAACTTATCAGGATCAAGAAAGTGGAGTAAGGCCCTGCCAAGGTCATGAACAAATAGACATATTAACCAACTGAAGGCATATATGACCTCACAAATGCTATACAAAATGACTGGGATCACTTCTTTCTTTTTTATCTTTTTCTTTTTGAGGTAAAAAATGGAGATTCTGTTTTAACTAGTATGCAGGGGCTAAAACGAACAGGCAGGAATAAGACGCTCTCCATGTTACAGGTGATAAGCATATAAACAAGAAAAGAATTGAACGCAGTTCTATACCGAAATAGACAAAAAAAGACTAGTAGGGGGTTATTCTTGATAGAAGGAGAGTACAACTAAGTATTCAATTTTAAAGCAAGACAACAAAGTAGAAGATTGCATGCATTATTATACCAAAAGAAAAGGAAAGGGGCTGGTTGGAGGTAACTGGATAAGTGAAAAAAGTAGTAGATTAGTAGCTCCTCCTGACAGGAGTAGAATAGAATTCAATTTTAAAAGAAGAAGTCAAGAAAAAAGGCTTTGCCCCAGAAATGCTTATAAAAGGTGTCCTAATTAATAGAAGGAGCACTCAAATACACCCTGCAGCTACTGAGACAGCTAGGCGCTAAAGAATTTGACAGGATGAATTTTGAGATACTTCAAGCAGAAACAATTGAACATTCTTTGATGAGCAATTCCATCCATGATGCTAAACACATCAATTGCATAGAGGCAATATCATAATCATTCTTAGGAGGTAACATGGTCTGCATTCTCTTCTCCCTTTTTCCATTGCCGGGGAAGTGAAATTTCAGTCGGTGCCCTAATTTCAATGATGCCCTATGCTTAAAAGATAAAGAACTGTGGTTGGTATAATGGTAAGAGCGCAGCACGTGATGTGTGAGCCCGACACACATCATGGATTCAAACCCTGCTACATACAAAAGCCAGGTATTTAAGTGGAGAAGGGTAAAGGGTTGGGCCCTCTATCCAGCAAGTTTTGAGTTGTGGACCACTTGTCCACGAGGATTTGTCAGTTATCTAAAAAAAATTGAAGAACTGTATCTAAATGCTAATGTCAATAAGTGGTAGACTGCAAGTCATATCAGTTCAAGGGAGAGTATCGAAAGTTCTGTGGGGTCAGAGTATTAGAGGCATAGTTCCTGAAACAATCTAGGTACATAAACTTGCATCTCAACCTGGTCTCTTCCAGACCATTTTTTCCTAGTCCCATGATGATCCTATGTTCATCGGTTAGCTAGGCACATTCTTTCTACCTCTTGCTTTTTCCTTATTGCAAACCGATCAAATAATAATAATAACCAAAAAGCAACAGTATTGGACATTAATAAAGATACAGATGACCAAATGTGATCCTTTTTAATTTAATAGATAGTGAACAGATGTTATTTTATTCAGGGGCAAATACACACTTGCAGGATAAAGAACCTCTAGACATAATCTCAGTCGTAAGAAAAGACAAGACATTACTTCACATTTGTAACTTTTTTGTAATAAGTAATTAAATCTTTTCTAAATTTGTGCACTATGCCAGTTCAATAGGCATAGTTACAGGTTGTGGAATCCCTCTATTGTGTGTAACATTTCATATACATCATGTACAATAACCAAATTGCACCAAAAAGCTACTGAAGAAAGACATCTCTGTTTAAGGCTGTGCATGTTACTCTTTTTGCCTTCGAAGATTACATTGTTTCTTTCAAGCCAGATAGCCCACCAAATGACCTGACGTATGGCGGTCCACGTTTTCAGAGATTTCTCCATAAGCCCCTCTCTGTTCCAGCCTTGCAAAACCTCAATCATGGAATTAGGCATGGTCCAACGTATGCCTAGAATTACTAGAAACATGTTCCATAGTTTGTTATATCTACTTAAGTCTTTTATTACCATTCCAAACAGATTAACTAGAAGATACTGCTCACAAAGAAAGTTATATTCCACACACAATGAATTAATCAGTAGGACATCAAAGTTAAAAAAAAATATAGAAATACAATAAAAGAAGAGAATGCTCCTACCATAGTTCTTCAACGCTGTTCTGCAATGGAGTACCAGTAATAAGCAACTTGTTTTTCGTGTTGAACTCCTAAGGATACAAAGTGAACAGAAAAAAGAAAAAGAGAGCAAATATGTGAGTCCTCAGAGATGCGAGCAACATATACATGCTTGACAGAAATTCAGCAGGAGAAGTCATCATACCAAAAGTGTTGTATAAAGAGAAGCCTCACTGTTCTTTAACCTGTGCGCTTCATCAACCATAAGGTAGTTCCACTTTATCTTTGAAAGCACTGCCTTGTCCTTTAATAGTACCTCATAAGTAGTAAGAAGCGCATCAAATTTGGTAGTCTTGCCAACTTTATTATCATTGTAGAATTCGTATAGTTGACAGACCTGCAGAAATCACAGGCAAATAAAATAACAAGTAAAGAAAGATCTAGACAAGCA
Organism: Solanum aculeatissimum; assembly: GCA_038996855.1. Classification (NCBI taxonomy): domain Eukaryota; kingdom Viridiplantae; phylum Streptophyta; class Magnoliopsida; order Solanales; family Solanaceae; genus Solanum; species Solanum aculeatissimum. The sequence goes on from JBCEWC010002738.1 coordinate 7,732, forward strand.
ACAGCAGAAAGTCATATTTATTCAATATTTCAACTGAATTAAGAAGTAATTAAGTATAAGAACCACGGTCAGGAACAAATAAGAAAGAATATTCTCCCACATTGCAGCATATAAAGAGATGTAAAGAAGTCCAGAGCACTAAGATTCTCCCACATTGCAGCATATAAAGAGATGAGAAAAAGTCGAGCACTATTATTTTATCAATGAACTAGTTATCGACAGCACAGGCCCAATAACATTAACCTTATATCCATAATTTATTTAAATCGTAAGCACATTTTATACTTAGTTATAAAATGTAATATTTTTTTGTAATATAATACTTCATCAATAACAAAAAAAAAAAAAAAGAAAAATGATTAAAATGCTCCAATTTTCTCCATTTAAGGTCCTAATTTGTTCTAATTTTTTAACTTTTTTTTTGAATTTATGAAGTTGGAGTTTTATTGGGTTATACTTTTTACAATATGGGAAATAAAGTTCATATTTGAGTATCCTACAATTTTAAAAATGAGTTAGTAATCAAGCTATAAGTTGTTTTTCGAATTTGAAACACAACCCCAAATTCAATTTGAAATTTTTATAGTCAAACCTTGATTTTCAAATGATGTAAAATTTATACTGAAAAAATGTGGATCATGATTTCCATGTCAACAAAATAACACTTTGCTACAACAATTTTCTGTGTCCTTGAATCTTTGGGTAACAAATCTTACCATTGATAAATAGTAGAAAGCGATAAAAGAATTTCATCCATTCACTTTTATTTATCCGCTATGTTAAAAATATTTTTTTTATTTTTCATATATCCTTAATATTAATTACTTATTTTTCCATATGTTTAATAAATAGGAGATAAAATAGTACTAGTAAGTGTAAAACAAGAAACTTAAGTGGGCCCCAAGGTTTTATAGGAGCTATGCAATAAATGCATAAGCAAGCAAGCAAGCAAGCATGTTGATGAAGTATTGCTTGCTTATCCACATTTATTAGATGGTATAATAAAATACAGTCAAGATACATGACAATAGCTTTTGGAGAGAGACGTGGAACAATTCACAGCTAATAGAGGTTATGCAAAATATACTCAACCACCAACCTAAGATGATGATTCAAGGACACTAACTTAATGATTGTATTATGTGTCATTCCAACACTTCCCTCAAAAATCTTTTATTAGAAATGCAATATTCAAGTAACATCTGAAGCCATTTGGTTGGCTCACCTGCTTTCTTCCCCATTCAACCAGATTTGGTATTTTGCTTAGAACAACAAGAATTCTGGTCTAGCAATGAACTTTTTTTTACAGACTCAATTTTAAAAAACTGCCATGTGTATCAATTACGATTCGTAGCAACAAAATCACCAGTGATCAAACATGTCATACATTCAACAAATGACCATATTCAGAAAGATATATATAATAAAATGAATGAGTGGAACTGGACCCAATAGTTTTAAGGTTTCTAATTCTGCATCTTGTAAAAAAGAGTCGATTTTCTAAATGAGAATATAAATAGCATTATAGTGGGTCAGTCGAGTATTATTGGAGTTTTACTATAAGTTGAACGTATGAAATTAACATATTTTTTAATTAATTCAGGTCTAAACCAACCAATATGCATGAGCAGTGTTCTCAAATGGTTCGGCTTGCATCCTGTGGGTGTGGGTGGGCCTAAAGCTCCTGAAGTGCAAAAGCCTGTGTTTGCTTGACAAAAAGAATGTACAGAGAAGTAAATTAATTCGAAAAAGAATGCATACCCTTCTATTGTAGGTACAAACATTACACCCACAAAAAAAGGTCGTCTCAGCATGCAGACAGCATATCAAGTAAAATAAGAATGTACAGACAAGTAAAATAAGGATGAGGACACTAGTAGTAAAATCACACACAATTGTGCTTGAATATCATCAGACAACATTCCTGGAAAAAGAATACAGATACCATTCCCCTAGAGTCATCAAAGTCAACAACTGAGGAACTAGATAACTCCAAAAACAAACAAAATATAGAATGAACCACTATATAATCCAGACTAACCTCACGACTTGCGCGTGTTCCGACATAGACAATAACGTTCATATCAGGCAGCCATTTCCTAAATTCTTTTGCCCAATTGGAAAGAGTTGATAATGGGACAACAACCAGAAATGGTCCAAGAATTTGCTGAGCATTCTGCAGGGACAATAAAACAATCTCCTTTACCAAAAATGAAATAGCAATACTTTGCGGAGCATAAAACAAAGAGAAGTCAGCACCTGTAGAAAACCAAGCATGGAAACTGACTGAACAGTTTTCCCAAGGCCCATTTCATCAGCTAAAATAACATTAGTATCATTCCTCCAACTGTGCTGTGAGAAGACATATCAGGAGACAAAATCTAGTGGGAAGAAAACATAGTGCAATAACATATTTAACCATAATGTAGAGCCAACTGCATTACCTGTTAACCAGAAAATTTAAGCCTTCAAGCTGATAATCTCGAAGTTTCCCACCCTTTAACCATTCAGGCTGCTCTTCAAGCTTCCTCAAACTACCTAATAAGGTATCGGTTTTAAATTGACAATGCCATCAACATTCAACGGATAGTAAGAAGAAACACAATGAACAATATTTTAAAGAAGACAGATGAGATGAGTGAGGCCTGTTTCAAATTGGAGAGGAAGTTAATAACAGAATAAAAGGAGGATAAATGGAAAAGATAAGAAGGCAAAACCTCTGCTCTTTTTGCGCTGGAAATCCACTGATTTCCCTTGTACCATCATAGCAGCCTCACGAGCCTGCAATTTGCATAACAATTTAAAGCTTTGAAGAAGAAGGTAATCTCACAGTGACCAAAAACAAACTAGATCAAACATATTTAAAAAGATAACAAAGTAACCATGAAAATAAATGACCATTAGAAAGAAGATATAACAAGAAGCCACTAAATTGAATTGTCTCAGAAAAGGAAAATGAATATGACCTGCAACTTTTAGTTAATATAAGAAAACGCAATGGAAGAAAAATTATGCTGAAAGTACCATATGATCACATAATAAATAAAATAAAGCCTTTGCCAAACTCAACACCAAAGCTTCAGCTATGAGGTGAGAATTGCCCATAACCATAAGGAGACAATGGTCCATTCCCTCGATCAATGAGGCAGAGTCAATACTTCCCCCTTCCCCCCTCACATCCATGGGCTGGAAAGTATGACATGGGGACCCAACACTGGGGTAACCAAAAAAAGGGATGGGTTTGACTCAAATTCTGTGATAAAAAAATGGACCTCGAGTCTAATCCAAAATGACAACTTCAACTTATGTAGAATGCTTTAACACACATATCCCCTCGGCCCTCTCATACCCCCAAGACTAGATATCTTGAGCATGGATAACATCGCATGGAGGTCCAACAATAAAACACAAAAACAAGAACGTGTACATCTCTGATGCAATGAAAAGAAATGCACAGTCTGACTCAATTCAAAGCTTAGCTCATGAAGTAAGAATTTCCCAAGAATTCATAAGTAGGAGACAACGGCCCATTCATTTAACCAATATGGGATATTCTAATAAAGACAATCTTACTGGTCACTTATCAAAATATAAAAGTATTGTACATGTTATCAGGAGAAGACCAAACTTTCCAATGTGATCTTTTCTATAAATAAAATTGGTGGCAAGCTGATTTCATTCATCATATAAGTTAAAGAATCAATCACGGTGTGCTCAAGTTTCTCAAACACTTCTCCAGAAACAATGGGTATCCAAATATGTCCACACATTTGTTTCACATATAACACTCAATATATATGACCATATACATTGAATATATCTACACATACAGCATTACTTAAGGAAATGAAACAATTAATCAGTAATGCTGCAGAATAGGAGGTGGATCCAAGAGTGATATGACATAACCATAAAGTGTACGCTACCAAATTGTTACCTTGTACTCATCGATAGCATCTTGACCAAAAGCAATATCAGTATCCTTCTCCCTGAGATCACATGAAGGAGACCCGTTAAGAACTCAAGCTTCAATTGCAATTTATCAGCCAAAATACAACATAATTTGTTCAGCAGATAAAACAAATAACAAACAATCCAAGTCAGGGAAAGGCGAGAAAAGAAGTACACGCAGTTAATCAATCATTCTTCTCCAAGTAGACCACAAGAAACAACCAACAGGCAGGATCAAAAGAACAAATAGAATGATACAAGCGCACAAACAATCTGCATACCAAGTTGCTTCAGCATAAGATAGCCCTTTCCATTTAACTAAATACTCTGGCACCACATTACCATAACCATCTTTGCTGATTCTGTCTGCAATAACTCTCTCAACCTAAGGGTGCATCAAGTAAAACGAACATTAAGAGCTGTCTGAACTGTCCATTGAGGTAACAGAGGTCTCTAAGAACAACCAACCTGACTGTTCAGTTTGATGATATCCAAGTCCATTTCCTTGCTCACATCATTTACCTCGATCTAATGGACAATAAAAATAAGGAGCCATAAGAGAGGAGGCTGTAAATAATTTGAAAAAAAAAATCCAGCAGCCAACTATAAAATGTCAACAGCAATAAAGCAAAAAAACGAATCAAATATTTTCAGATCCAGTTAAATCTCTTTAATGCAAGCCAAACCTTTTTTTTTTGTGTGTGTTGTGTCATGTGTGTGTTTTGGGGAGTAGAGGAAACACCTACAACAGTTAAAACGGCAAAAAGCTCCTTCAACAAACTTTGGAAGCTTAAAACTGCAAGAGCAAAATGTGCCCCACCCCCCAAAAAAAAACAACAAAACACATGGCTCCATGAGTAAATCAGAACTTTCAAATATCCTCACAAGTCAGCTTCTCATTTCGTGTTAATTAAAAGGCCCTGAACCATACAAAAGTCATTTACAAATCAAATCTGAATATATATTCCGTTCTATAACTATCTGAATTGACTTTAAAATATTTTCACTAAACAACCACAAGCACATGTGAGAAACTAAGATAGCCCATGCAAGTCAAGCCCTTTCTACAGGAATAAGAATAAGAAATATATATCTCAAAGATTCTTGAGAAATAGTGTATAAAACTAACCTCCTCGCGGGATACAGTCTTCCTATACCTCACATCCTCCATGACCCTCTTGGTGTAATTCAAAACCTTCTTAAACCCACTAAGCTGCTCAAGCATGGAAAAAATAAAGATAAAACTGAAATCAATCACTTCAATATGATCCTATGGAAGCAGAATATGTAGCCAATCATAAGAAAGTGCAGCAAAATGAATTTGTTACTTCAATGCAGATCCGAAAAGGCATACATTTTGTAGCTCAACAAATGACTTCCATTGGCAATGCAAATGAGACTGCCCTTTCCATTTTATTAAGAACTCCATCTCATTCCAATCTGGTTCAGAGTCATACAAATGACTCAACAACATAGGATCAGCTGATTTGTTATTCCTTATAGCTTCTTCAGCCATGCCCTTTGGCTGATGCCACAGAACTTTCTCAATTGAATCACAATCTTCCTCTTCAGGCTCTTCCTGTTGCAAGAAACAATTGTCACACACGATCAATCGGGGCTAAAAAGATAGCAAGGACATGAAAAGACTCGATGATGTGAGATAACAAGTAAGCATATTAAAGCCAATTCACAAAGCACTAGCAATTTCACCAGGAACTTTGTTTTTTGATGAAGCAATTTCACCAGGCACATGCAATTTGTATGAAGGGCAAATGGCACATGCATTGTCCAGCGAAAACAGAGATGACGTAGATGGCACATAAAGCAATTACAGTAAGAAGGTAAAGAAATTAAGATTAAAGCTATAAAATACATCCACCAGAAGAAGTTCAAACAACAGAATACACAGAAAAACGTAGTATGCATGGAACTCATGGTAACACCTTTTGGCTCTTCTTTTGCTTGCTCTCATCAATTTCTTCACTTTCTTCACTCTCTGCATATGAAACTTTCCGAACCGACCGTCGACTTGAAGTTCGGAGTTCACTATTCCTGCCAGATACACTAGCTGCAGAAGATCTACCACTATTTTTCAGGCGGAGATTTGCAACTCTTCTAGGTTTATTTCCAAATTCCTCATCGCTCACGTTTTCAGAATCATGTTCTGATGATTCTTCCTCTTCATATGATGTTCTACCCCTTTTTCGTCGAGCAGACGTAGCAAGAGACCTAACTACTCTGGTAGATTTTACACTATGCCCGCCCCTATTCTTTTGCTTGCCTTGAGGCTTTCTGTAATATTCTTCATCTTCATCGGAGATGCCCACCTCATCATCATCACTGTTAACCTCATCAGACTCTCCACCCTCCCAGTCATCATCCTTGTCCTGTGACAGTAAAAGCAAATGACCAGGTCACTTGACTAGAACAATTATATTTAGAATTGTTTGATGCAAATTTACCAAAAAAGAAAAACGGGAACAAAATCACGACGTCACTTGACTACCAACTCACTGCAATGACAATAAACTGAACAAATGAAAAAGAGAAATGATTGTTTCTGTACCAGCTGAGCTTAGAGAACATTATAAAAAAAAATTAATCAGTTGCTTCCAGCACATCTTTAAGGTACCTCTAATTAACAAATAAACACTTCTCAAAAATCTAAATAACTAAAAGCTTTAGAATATCTCGGTCAAGATTTTGCTTAAATGGAATGGTTACTACAACAACAACAACATACCCAGTGGAATCCCACAACAAGTGGGGTCTGGGGAGGGTAGAATGTACGCAGTCCTTACCACTACCTCATAGAGGCAGAGAGGTTGTTTCCTAGAATGGTTACTAGGTAATTCATTTTAACAAGTACGGATTTTATTGAAGTGATTAGCAGGTTTTCAAGTACTTTTTTTTGTTTGTTTACTAGCCAAAAATCTGTAAGTACAATACAAGGATTATTTTTTTTATTTTTATTTTTTGATGTGTACAATCCAAGGATTATTGAACATTCATCCTACTTAAGAACCTAAGGAGACCCAAATACTTGCAACTTTTCTCAAAGTATCACCCAAGAATCAAGATGTCAGTTAAAAAATAGTACCAACTCTTTTACTGATCACAAATGGTGTGTAAAGCTTACAAAAGGAGCTACACCAGCCATCCATTGTTTCGACAAACTTGGGATTTAGAGAATGGGACAATTTGAGTTACATGGCAGAACATATATCTTCTTTGTCCTTTCTGTTTTATTTTTCCCCTTCCAAAATTTATTCTTGGCTGTGCGTACCATGGGTCTAACCTATGCATGAACCTCACTAGCTACAAATTGAACACAGCTAGGGTCTTTCATAGATCATGACAGGCACGTTTAATTAGTGGTAGTAGTTCCCTAGATGTGAAAAAAGTTGATTCTGAAATAAATAATCTAGTCAACCCCATGCTTATGTAAGATAAGCATGGGAGTCCAACCTGATGCAAATGTCATGTTCTAAAAATTGTTCTTTCTGGAGTTAACTTTATAGTACTTCAAGAATAAATATAGGAACCCATTTGGCCAATAGCCAGAAGATTAGAATCAACTGCCTTAGTTTACTTTCTTTTTGGTGTAAACATGATATGGTAGGGAATACAGTAGACATAGTTGACTTCATAGGTAATTTGTAAAGTTTTGTTTTGTTGCGTAGTCCTCACTGAGGAGGGGCACACACCATGTGTGGATTGTAAATTGTTTTGCATCATCTGTTGTAGATGAGCCTTTTGTGAATGCAAAGTTACCTTTACTCAAAAAAAAATTAACAAGTCATGGGTGGTGATTTTGGAACATAAAAGAGGCACTGAATGTATAAATTTAAAATCTTCTGAGGCCTACTGAAAAGGGACAAGAATAGGGAGCAATATATAAATGTGGCATACAATCAATAGGAATGAAAAGCTGCATAAAGCATCAAATAAGTAAGAAAAAGCTCCACAAAGGACCAAAGAAAGAAGTCACGTCAAGATTCTTCAAAAATATTATTTTTGGTTTTAATACAGCCCACATAAGTGACGATATTGTTACATATAACCCTTTTTTTAGAAAATGGTAATTTGTTTCTATTATCTGTAAAACAGTACATAGGTTATACTGAAAACCATAGTTACGTAAGGAACTCTAATAATATTGACTTATCCCTATAATGAGTCTAAGACATCAATGATAGAGACAGTATCATTAGATTATATCTGATTACACCAAAAACATAGAGACAAAATGCAATTCAGTTTGACTTGTGGCATACTACTCTCTCCCTACTCTCATATTATTACATATAACCCTACTCTGAAAAGAATTGGAAGAAAGTCCTGCCTACCACTTCCGTACTTTTCCAAAAACAAATACCAGGATTTATCATCAATCCAGATTCGACTAAAATACCAGACAAGTTGCTATCTTGACTTCTCAAATGATACTAACCAACTTACACCAAATATAAATAATTTGATAGCAGGATTCAGTGATCAAGCTGGATGAAAATGAAAGTAACTAGAAAATTTAGCACCCAAAAGTGTGGTTTAGTAATCAATGAAGTGGATGAAAATTATGGGAGACCGCACATTCAACTCTTAGAAAAGACAGGTTATTTGTTTTCATCTGACTAAAAACCTTGGTGGGTGGAGCATCAGTACTCAGTGCTTGCATTGGTGAGATCAGCAAGTACATAGTGGAATAGTCGAGGTGAACTAGATGACTCACACACAAGTGCTATTTTAGAAACGGCCAAATACATAGATAGCCCATTAAAGTTGCGTGAACTGCCAGTTAGACAACTAAGGATTGTCAATGACCAAGCAGACACTTCTACCTGGCATGTGTTTCTCATGGACATTGGAATCGAACGGACCTAATGAATGAGATGCAATCACAAATGGTGTCAAACAGAAAAACCAGTAGACGACACGTATATTCTTTTTTAAAAGAATAAGATCAACTTAGTTTGTAATTTAAAAAATAAATAGAAAAACACGACCCTCTCCTCATCCCCTAATCTCTTACTTCTAGATCGGGAATATAGACTTCCCCTCCCCACTCTTATTCCCTTCCCAATCAAGAAAACCTCCCTGCGTATTTAGAACTTCTGCTTTCTGCAGGCATTTTTCATCAACAGTAACATGGTATTAAATCCAGAACAGTACTTAGGTAGTGCTGAAACCATATTTACAAAAGGGACTCTAGAATGCTTCTATCTCTATCTATAAAATGAATCGAGTACATCAATAATAGATATAGGCTCTTCCCATTGCAAATATCATTAAATGTGGCTTCTTTGTTCTATCCCCGTCTCTCACTTCCTTCATTGGCCATAAAGTCCTTGACCCAAAGAGATTTCAGACGTTCCTTCATGATGTGCTACGTACATTGCCTCTTTTATGGTGATTGATGGGTCAGGTAATGGAGCCTTTTTTATGTTTATGTGGTTTATGTGTTAGATCTGGAATTAAAATGGCATTGCAGGTTCCATTGATGAACTATCACTGAAATGATTCACCAGAATCTCCATATTTTCCTGTAAGAAATAGCAAGCCAGAGTATTTCTTGTTTCCGACATTGATCTTCATCTTTTTTATCCTTTCATCTTTTGGAAGGAGTCGGGCAATTAAGGGGGCAATGAGTGGAGTTTGATGGTGTTTGTTAGTGTGTTTTCTGAAGGAGGTAAGGGTCATCCATGGAAGGGAGAGAGAGAAAAGAACCATTTTGGGTTCTGGAAAAATGACTCACGCACTCAAAAACGTAGGTGCCATATGCCATGACAGTCATGGGTATTCACAAAATACTCTATAGCAGAATAGAGGGTCTAAGTGTCTAACTGGCCGCAGGCTAGACAAGGGGCCTAATTGACAGTTCCTGCAACTTTAAGGGGCTATCTATCTATGTTGACCTAAAAAATACAAAAGTTCAATTTTGACATTAAGGCAGACACAAATTCTGATCTTATTCTTCTCGAGTACAATTAAGGTCATACAAGCATAAATGGTCCTTGGAATAAATACAAGATAAAACATGAGATACTGTTTTCTGCTCTTTTTGAGCCAAAAAAGCCTGCTATAACATACAAGCTCGCTCTATCATAAGAACTAACTTATTGAAGCGCCTCTAGGCGACATTAATAGATTACTGTTGTTGCATTTTCTTTTAATTGAGTCCACTCTCAAGTTATCATCTCAACAGAAGGCTCTAATGTCTATAAGCATCAGATTCAACAGGAGGATAAACCTTATGTAAATTTTCATATGAATAGACCAACAACTTACCCAGTGTAATCCCGAAAGTGCGGTCTAGGGATGATAGGGTATACACAGACCTTACCCCTACCTTGGTAAATAGAGAGGTTGTTTTATATGAAAAGACCAAATAGGGAATTACAGCATGGAAAACAACCATCAGAATCAGGTGTGCTGAATTAAAATGCTTTTTTCTAACTCTCTAATTAATCATTCTGCATGATGCTACTTAATCATTACAAATTTGTTAATATTCAATACCGTTGCTGCAATGATCTTGTTTCCATAGCAACTGACAAAGGACCTTATTAGAACAAAAGTTTGCTGCCTATCAACAACGTACCCACCCAGTATGATACCACAAATGGAGTATAGAGAGGATAAGATGTATGTAGACCTTACCATACCTTTGTAGGGTAGAGAAGTTGTTTCCGAAAGACCTTCGGTTCAAGAGAAACATTTTTGAAACAGAGTTACTTTTCCTGCCGATCATGTAGCTTAATTTTCAGCTAAAACCATCTCAAATCTTTAGACCTCCAACTCCATTTTAGAGTACAAAATCCAAAATTAGACCATATATTACTCAATGCCATTTTATCATTAAATTCCATCCCATCAATATATCAATTACTTTACTATGACTATAATACTATATATAAGAATTTTCAAGTACTATATTTCAAAATAGGCAACACAACATGACTGTTAAGGACATCCTACTACAAATATTCTTAAAGTGGCCATGCTAAACAACAACAACATACCCAGTGGAATCCCACAAGTGGAGTCTGGAAAAGTGGCCATGCTAGAAGGTAAGTCAAATGTTGGAAGGCAAATACTATAGAAAAGGCACAACATTCATCACATAGCATGAAAAACCAGTAAGCAGTAACAAAGCCAAGCAAGCTGAATAGTATATGATCAACACTATGCATAAGAGCACACCTTAATGCCCCTTCCACGACCTGTGCTACCATAATCAGGATCATCAGGATCGTCTTCTGCAAGAAGTGGAAAACAGTTCATAAAAAGGCTACAATGAAAGTCAACTATGAATCTGATCACAAATTTATTCTAACAACTTCTTGACAACTAGCAAGAAAGGAGAAGAGGTTGATAAGAGTGATCTATCAAATGGGTGGTTATTTAGTTTTATTATATTCTCCTACTTTATATTCCTATAATTCTCTATTTTTTTCCTCTTTTTCCACATACTTAAGAAATGCATTACAATAACTTCCTACAAAATATCAATTGTCCACATGTAGGCGTGCTCCATGAGTCCCACCACAAAAGAGGAAACAATTGAAAATCACAATGACTATTCCCATCACATTCTATATAGAAAATTCAACATACATATGGTTTTTTTTTTTAAAAAAAAAAAGGCTTTACCATCTTCACTGTCATCGTCCTCATAATCAGCATAGTCGTTATCATCCTGATCTTTTGAAGCTTTTGCCTTCCGACTTGAATACTTACTGGCAGCATCAAGCCTCAACTGCGGCTTTGAACTGTACCCGCTTGAAGGATTAGCAGCTCTGTAATGTAACGAGTCACTCTGATCATCACCATCTTGTTCATAATATTCATCAGATAACATCTCATCTGCAGGAACACTTCGACTCTTCCCCATTTCTTTCTGCATTCCTTCATCTTCCGACTCTAACTGATCTTCCCTACCATCAGATACCTCATCAGATTCTTCCTCATTCTTATACTCTGATCCACTCTTCGACTCCTCACCAGAACCAGACCTACCTGAGGGGCCCATCGGTTGACAATCCCTCCAAAACCCGGAACCCCATTTCCCAGCCAAATTAACTCCTCTTCCAGGCGGCACCTGATCCTCCGCAACTGTTTCCACTTCTACACCAGCTTCATCTTGTAACTGACCATTATCATCATTTTCACTCAAACTACCTTCCACTTCCTGATTTCCTACATCCTGATGTATTCCCTGCATACTCTGTTCCCCCTGGCTTTTGTCATCCAACGTTACTGTTTCATTCGAATAATTCCTATAAAAAGCCATACTGTGTCTTCACATTAAAATTTCAGTTTCTCTTACTTTCCCAAAAAGGTAATTGCTTTGAAATGTATTAATGTCAGTCCTCTTCCCTCCAAAAACCTCTGAAGCAAAAGGAAAATTCAAAACCAATCAATGAGCAGAGCATTTCTCAACGAAAATGAAGTAAAATTGCTAACAGAATGTACTAAAACAAACTAAAGCTCATCTCTAGAACATCACAAACTATTATAACAATAATAGAGAATAGCTTTGTATGATACACCAATCCCTTGCCATCAAACCATGTTCTGTTCATTCAAATTGAGATACCCAATTGTTTAAAATCAGCAAAAAAAACTGATCGAGAAAATCATACAAGTCAATGAAAACACAAAACACAGTATCTTACACTGAAAACAATGGATCGGTCACTACCCACTGAAGACCAAACAAAATCAATACAAAAACCATCTTCCTAACCCTAAACCAACCCCCAAAAAACTAAATCTAGCACCCCCAAAACCCTAATTCTTCTCCAATCCATCAACCAAAACAACACTCCACAAAAAAACCGATGCTTATAGCATAAATTGATTTCAAAATAAACCACAACTCACTATCCAGCAAACCAATAAAAACACAATCTATACAACACCGTTAGGTAAAAAAAGAGTAATCGGACTCTCACCGGAACCTTACTTCACCGGAGAACAAGAAGCCACCACCGGCGGCTCAAAAAAAAAGCTGAAAAGGTGTACAATACGACGACGTTTGTTAATTGAAATTTATTAATTTTTTTTTGAATTTGTAAAAGCGATTATTGCTAATTGTAGGCTAAGTTAAGGATAAAAATCCATTAAAATCGAAATGATGAAGAAGATGAAGCAGGTGAATCGGATTTACCGGTGTGGTTTTTGATGAATTTTTCCAGTTTTTTTTAGAGAGAGAATGTGGGTGTTGTAGAGAGAGAAAGAGAGAAAAAGCAAAATTTCCTCACAGAAAAAATATGTGAGTAAATTTTTTCCCTTTTATCTTTGTTTTTTTGTATTACTAGATAAATAAATGGATATATATATAAGTATTAAATTATAAAAAATGCATATAGAGAGAGACAGTGGGATTGTGGGGGATTTTTTTTTGTCGATGTTCGGTATCCATATTATAGTATGACTAATTTGAATTCGTGTCGCATAGAACCCATTGAGGGGATGTGAGAGATTTGATGTATGGTACACACATTGGAGAACTTATTCAAATTCGTGTCGGATAAGTATAAGATCGTATTTAAGGGATGCCAGAGAGAATTTTATTACTTTTGATTTTTTGTTCAATGTTTGGTACCTGCATTAGAGTCTGATTAATTTTATTCACGTTGAAGAGGACCCTTCCGAGGGGATATATGTTTGATACTTTATTAGAGTTTGATTAATTTGAAGCACCGAATAAGGTCTCATTCAGAGGCAGCATTCCCTACTAAAAACTTTTTTCATGTTCAAGGTACAGATCCAAAATCTCTCATTAAGAAAGGAGTAGTTGTACGTACCTTCTGTTGGTGCGAGAGAGATTTGATACTGGCAAATGTCAAATTTTAATACATTTGAATGTAAAGTACAAGTGTTTAGGCATGTAGTGCAAAATAATTTGCCGTAAATAATTATGTTCAGATTAGATTATATGCATTTCTTGTTCTTTCCGCTGAATATATATCCTCCACGTGTAAAAGAAAACTGTTTATAACGTATATTAGATCGACGAGAAAGATTTGACCGGATGAAATACAAAAATTCATTAACAGTTTGTTTGGATGGTTGTTTTATACATTACTTTGAAATATATCATATTTTGTTGTTTTTCCAAACATAGGGAGAAATTTAATAGTAGCAAATGTCAAATTTTAACATACTAATATTTAAGCATGTAGTGCAATACATTTCAAACCACATGTATTTTGTTATTTTCGTCGAATGTATGTCTTCCACGTGTGAAATAAATCTATTTATTAAATTGACAAATGTTATATATATTAAATGAATCGCATGAACCTTTTTTTATCAGATTAGTGAAGCTTCTTCAATGTACCTATCTAACAAATGAAAAAGTTCTAAAATTGAGTGGCATACAAAACGTTTAATAATAAATTGTTTGAATAGATGTTTTGCATATCATTTTACAATATATCGTATTTTGTTGTTTTATCTCAATATTCTAATGTGTGACATTTATTGTGATCTGAAATGTATTTTTTGATCATTAAATTATTTAATTAGAGACATATAATATTAATTTGTTATGTTTATAACTTTTTTTAAACTAAAACAAGTATGTCTATATAAATATAAATATAAATAATAATAAAAATAAAAATTAGCAAAATTATTATTATTGCCATATCAAAGTACAAACATTAAGTCATGTGGTACAATACCCACAAAACTAAGGGTATTTAAGTAAATATACTATATTTAAAATTTTATTTCCTTTTTTTGTGTGTCAATATTAAAGGGAGTGATAGATATATGTGACATGAATGGCTAGTTTGAGATGCACCATTAATTAACTACACTTTTTTTTTTCAATTATGGCATTATTTTATTTATTTTTTGAAAAAAAAAATCATTTTTGTTTTATGCATCAGCAAATTTTATTTAAACATTCGAGTTACAGTTTGAAAATTTGAATCGATAATAGAATATCCATATTACTTGTTTCTAACTCATGTTTTAGATTTTTCTTCATGAATGTTCTTAAATGTATCTATTAGCGTTGGGTTTGGGGTCATCCGAACATTTGTCCATTTTATTATCAGCTTTGGGATTTACTTCAACGAACATCTTACTAAATGCTAAATAGTTTTTTTAATATACAATTTTAGTACTTTGAAACGAGAGAAATCAAGAGTGTTAGGTGAAGATCCCCTTTACTATTTTACGTTATTACAGGTCAGTCAACAGACTTATTTGAATAAGTAAATATTTGTCACAACCAAAAAGAAGAGAACGACCTCCAAAATATTCATATGTGAAGCTCTTTCTCCATCCTAATTATAGTAGTCGTGGTTGATTCTAGGGTCTTATGTAGTGAAATTAACTTTTTAGTCATGTTTCATATTTTATAGACTTCGGCCCTTCCCTCTATCGTGCTAGAGCGATTTGAGAACAACGATTAGGCTCATATTTTAAACTTTCTACTATGCCTATAAACATGTCAATCAGGCCCAATCCTGTAAAAGGGCCAATCTATCCAGCAACAAAAACCAGGCAGGCCCAATTTAGTTGGAGAATCTTAAATTGGTTATGGTTAGTTGGACTAGCGATGACAATTGAGTGATTTTGGTTAAATTTGAACGGGTTATAATGAGTTAAGATAATAAATGGGTCAAGACTCAACCCAACTCAAATTTGCTTGGCTCAAAATGGGTTGGGTTAAAACAGGTTGAATAATGGGTCATAGAGCGGGTCAAGACCCAACCTGATCCAACTTTAACTAAGTTTACTTATTTTATTTTAGTACTTGGTTAGATTATTTTTTTCATTATGGCTATATAAAACATATCAAATTTTTTTTAAAAAGTGTTTTAAAAATATTTTGACAAGATCTCTCGAATCAATTTGGGTTGCATATCAACATAATTTTAAATGGGATAAAATGAGTTGGGTTGAGATAATAAATGAGCGGGTTATTAACCTGCCCAAACTTCAACAAATTGCGCGGTTTGAGTTTAATTTTGCCACACCTAGAAGCTTGATGATTAAGGACCATGCTTAGTAGATCCATGTTGGCAAATGAAGTTTAAGTTTGTGTGACATTACCTTAGGACAATTGAAACTAAAACATCATCACGATGGGTAGAGTTACCTGATCTATAGTGTGTACCTCCGTGAAATAGTCAAAGTATGCATAAGCTGATAAACGCTTTTGATTTTACAATCACGATATTGTTTCTCTTCACTTTGAACTACTAATTATGCCGCGTACATCTCTTAACCAAAAGGCTTCAATAATACATTGTTATAACAACTAACATATGATTTTGTGTTGAATCATATAACGAAACAATAGCTCGATTCATGCACATAAGGACCCCCAAAAGGTAAGTTTATTTGAAAGAACAAGTTCCAGTGAAAAGAAGCGTTGTGATAATACTTTTCAATCATTATCTCATCTATCAAAAAAAGGAGGTGAGATGGTCATTTTGTTGCATAAATGGGCTCTTGGGAGGGTGAAGTGTACTCGGAACATTACCCCTTTGTTTCCATATATGAAAAAGAAGTATAAGTATCTTCATATACCAAAAGCTAGTCAATAGGTAATAAGCAATGCATCTTCAGAATTGTAACCCTCTACTAACACGTTTTTCCCCAGAGCAAGTTCCCCTACTTTCGTGGGATAAAGAGGTGGTTTCCGATAGACCAATGGCTCGAGAAACAAATATACAAACACAAAACAAGGAGATGTGACTTTATACAAGAAACTTTAAGAAAACACCATCTTCATTGATCCTTCCATCAAAATGAAAATGTAAACACTAGAGAGACACTATCACATGCCAATAGCAGTTTCACTAATAGAAGTTCTACATATTATGTTACAACAAAAAAAGGAAACCTTACAATGAAAACTAAGTTTAAGTCTTCACTTCCTACATCGCCAAGACGACACTGAGAAAAGGGCTCGATCTTGCCAGCATATCACCACGCAACCGTTCTCTTCTTTGATCTTGTATCCTTCACAACTGTAACTCTGCAACAACCTTCTTGCCTGCAACATAGCATAATAACTCAAAGGCACATTACCAAAACCAGATGTATCGAATCTTTGGAACCATCTTTCGAGCTTTTCATGCCTCTCCTTCCGTTCGATCCCTTCACATGCTATAATGCTCTTAATCTCCTCACCTAGTAGCATCTTTTCCACCTTTAACCTCTCTAATGATGTTCTTGGCAGTGTGGATTCAAGACAATCGAATAATGCAGCATAAAAATGTAATGACTCGGATAGCCTCTCCATAAGAGTTGTCCCATTATGGTTAGAATCTTGTTCTGTCACCACCATAACTTTTGGTGATAAGCCCCACAAAGCATTCAGGAAACAATCCATCTTTGATGAACCAGTTGGACATAGCGGGGATGAAGAGGCTGTGTCATTGCTTGTGCTACAACAATTAGCTATATCTTTTTCGAGAAATTCCCCTAAAGTATTTTGGTTGGCAAGTGCCCTATGCAAGTTGACACCATTTGAATGCTTAAAAGGCAAGGGGGACTTCTTTTCATTATCATGGGCAAGAAGGGTGTGCAATTGCATAACTGAACTAATCGCAAGAGCCTCACCTGTTTTCACGCGAAGTTTCTCAATGTCAAGATTTTCCAATTTGCTAACTACTTGATTGAACTGAAAAGGGATATCCAATTTTTCTGCTTCTTGAATAAGCACATGTGCCATTTGATCTAACACCTCTTTTTGCGGATGAACCCCAGTAATGCGCAAATGGGGTGGTCCTTCAGGACGCGCACTTAAGTCCTGAAGCAACGCGCGCCATTGCAGGGGTTCAGCAGCATTAAGATCCACGATATGAACCATCTTTTCACCTTCCATGGCTTCAATTATAGCTTGATTTGTGACCACAAATGCCACCTTCAAGAACGGAAATATCTCAAAAAACATCTTCCTAACAAGAATTTCTTCCGAGACAACTGATAACTTAGTCGAGCGCAAGGCCTTATAAAGACCAGGCCAACTCCTGAGAATTCTATCAGCTAAAGCCTCATTAAAATATGAAGCAATTCTTTGCATAGTATCCCCACTAGGAGATGCAAGTTGAGAAATGTGGTCAAGTGCTATATTAGCATTCTCAAGGCTGCCAGAAGCCACATGATTAGCACAAGCAAGTAAAAGGTGTATCAAATACAACCCTCTTTCTTCAGATTTCAGCTCCTTAAGCCACGGATTTGATGAACCAAAACTAGGCGATGCCGACATCATGGGAAATACTTGAAGTGGTGATGATGAGGTCACAGATGAAGAACCATCATCTTGTAACATTGTCACAAAACTGAATCACAACAAATAACTCAAAGTGATCAAATCGAAAAAAATAAGAGGAAGTTTCTCGGATGGTAAGTAGCCTCACCTCAACCTAATGTTGTGAGTTCAAGTCGCGAGTAAGAAGGTGGGAGCTCCTGTAGAAAGAGAGAGGAGTAAAAAAAGAGAATCTTGAATTAAGATACAGAGTTTCCTAATAAACTAGATCAAGATAACACAAGGAAGTTCTTACAGAAGTATTAAAATGGATGTTACACTAAAAACAGGTGAAACAAGGAAAAGAATCTGAACCAACAACTATTTCAATCCAAATTTTAAAAATTCAACAGAAAAACAGAATCTTGAATTGATAAAAATGAAATCTTAGCTCAGTTGTAGACAATCACCAAACAGAGAACACAGTAAAAACAGAACCAAAGTGACAAATTTAGGAAAGCATCAAGAAAAACTGGAAGAAAGAGCATATTCAGCTGGATTCAATACTAAAAACAGGTGAAACAAGGAACAGACTCTGAACCAACAACCACTTCAGTCCAAATTTTAAAAACACAGCAGAAAAACAGAAACTTGAATTGTGAAAAAAAAAGAAGAAGAAATCTTGGCTCAGTAAATTTAGCAAGAACTCACCAAATAGAGGAAAAACCAAAAGTTCCTTTCATGATTACTCAAATCATCAGAACCCCACCAAGAAAAGACCAAAACAAATCCTCACAACTCACTTACTTTATAGAGAAATCTCAAATCTTTACTAAAACAAGTAACTCAAGATTCTTTCTTTTTTTTAACTTGCTACTGAAGCAGGAAAGAGAGAGGAAGATGAATGAGGAATTGTGATTTCTGGGGTTCCAATTAAAGAAAGAAAGGGGTGGGATTTATGTGTGTTGTGTCAGGTTTTGAAAGAGTTTCTTCATGGCTACGTCTGTGGAAAATGGCGTGGGAGTAGTTTTTGTCCTTACTGTTTTTGGACTTGTCTATTAGCATTTCTGAAGAACATGGAATTTGTGAGAAAATGAGCTACCTTTTTTGGCTTTTTGTGTTTAACTTTTAATAGTTTTTTCCAAAATTTCTATCAAAGTCTCAACAACCCCCCCCCCACCCTATGGCTAGTGGATTTATCTGAACTTAATATTTTTTACCTGCTTTTAATTTGATATAAAAAAATTTAAAAATAAATAAATTAAGATTTAGAATTAAAGAGACGTGAGATGTACCAAAACGTCTTTTAATGAGTGAAGTTGAAATTAAAGAATTGTCAATAAAAAAAAATTAATATATTTTTTTCGAAATTAATTAAAATAGAAGAGTAATAAATAGTAGATATAAATTCATAATTTTAAAAAGACATTTAGGTTCAATGCTAAGAATTTTTAAAATTATTAAACTTATAAAATTTAAATTCTGAATTCGACTTTATGCCACATACAAGGACTTGTATTTGATGTTTGTTAGAACTTTAGTTTCTAATTGTACTTTACTTTGTATGTAAAACTGTCAAAACGGGCTAGCATAGCCTAAGCCTCGTGGGCTAAGGGATTTAAATGGTTAGGACATGTTGGCTCTTTCATTTGAAAGGGCCTAGAAATGGTCAATCAAATCCAACCCAACCCTAGTAGGGTCGGGCGCCGGATGGGTTAGCCCTGTTTTAAAAATATCTTTTTCCTTTTTAATCTAAATTCAAACTTAAAATTCCGTCAATATATTAAATTTTTTATTGTTATATGAAAAATCATAATAATTACAATCATAATATGTATTATACATATGATTAATGGTGTTTTCAATGACAATCTCATATCTGGAATATATAATATCAAAAAATGAGAATTTTTCAAATCAAATATACAAACAATGATCATGAATTTGAGCCATCGTACTATTAAAGCGAAATAATAATCTTTTTTGATAAATAAGTAAACAAAAATTGAGAAAAAATAAATTTGGAAACTAAAGGACAGTTACGCCTTACAACTTTAATTATTTTAATTCAAATTAAATAATATTTTGACCCATGGGCCGATCCTAACCCCGATCTAGCCTCGGTCAAGCCTCAGGGGCCAAGGATTTAATTGAGTCGAGCTTATAAACCTTAATTTTAATTGAGTTTGAAAAATCATATCCCGACCTCACCCTAAGAACAGGTGGGGTTGGATCGCCCCATGGGCTAAACTCATTTTGATGACTCTATAATTAATAAAGTATATCTTTTCGGCTTTTTTTATGATAAACTACTATAGTTTGAGATAATCACTGAACCGTCTTTTTTTTAAAGAAAAAAAACTATTTAAATTATTAATTCAAAAAACTCATTTCTACACGGAAAAAATGTAACTTTAATCCCTAAAAAAAGGAAAAGATAAAATGCTTTGTTGCATAGTGATTACCTTTATTTATTACTCATACATGAGCATATGACACATTCAAAAACTGAGTTAATCAGAGATTTTAAATTCAAATTTATATGTATTATATTTTAATATAATATTAAATTTTAATTAAAAAATAATTTTTTAAAAATATTTAAAACTCAACCCCCACCTCCCCCTCTACCTCTTCTTTATCTCAAAGAGAGTTTAAAGGTTGTGGAACAACTTTTTGGTTGTATGTTTGTCATGACATAAGATGTATTGGGAATCAAAGTGTGACTAAAAAGACTATAAATATTCTAAAAAAATCACTTGAGTCCAAACACACCCTAACAAAATACAAGGAAAAAATACATCATTTCCTTTTGTTTTTTAGTGAAGAATAGTGGGAATAGCAAGTAATCTTTTGTTTGTTTTTGTGTAATATAGCCAAAAAACTTTTCAAATTGGTATTTATCTCATTTTGTCCTATTAATAACAAGACAAAGAGGCAAAGGAGTTGAACAAAAAGCCAAATGTAGACTCCACCATTTATGATTTTGTCATCCACTTGTTAAACTTTGAGCCATAAAAAAAATGAATAAAAAATTGGATGGTTTTTGAAATCTATGGGAAAGTGGAGGTGAACTAACCATTTATTCTAGGGGCGGAGTTAGCTAGCTGGTTCAGTCGAACTTCTGAACTTCAGTTTAAATGTTATATTTATTTTAAATTATTTAGTTTAGAACGCAATAACTTTAAAATTTTTAATTTCAAACTCCGATAGTGTTTAAAGAAATAGTCACGTTTACATTTTTAAAGATGACACATAATTCATTAGGTTTGGTTTGGATTTGAATTTAGTTAGGGACTTTTGGGCTCACTACCTACTTGCTTTTATTTGCCTATATGGACTATTTGCATGAGCCCTATTAACTTGTAAAAAAGTTGATGCTCAATTCATGGACCTATCTATACTATGTGGATAAAGTTACTATCTATGTTGCTATAGGGAGATGACAAATAAGAAAAGTTGCATAATTACAAACACATTACTATCATATTTATTAATTCTTCGCATAATTTGAAATAATTATATATCACGTCACTAATTAATAATTTCATAACAAATTTCAAGTCAGATACACATAGAAACATATTTTTTTTAGCTATCAGATATACTATAAAAATATAAATACACAGGAGAGAGGCTACTAAGATAGGAGAGAGGCAAGTGAGAGAGTCAGTGTATTCCAAATACGTGTGTATCACACTATATACATGTATCTCGAACATCAGATATCCAAATATATTTTAGATACATGTACATAGGAAGAGAAGCGAACGAGATAGGAAAGAGACAAACGAGAGAGTTAATGTGTCCCTAAATACATGCAAATACACTTAGGCACAGTGTATCTAAAATAAATTAAACCTAATTTAATCTCATATATACGAAATACAGATACATGTATCTATGCCCTATGGATCAAAATATGGCATGAATAGTAATTTAAAAAACTAACGAGAAGACACGTAATTAAACCCTAAAACAGTCAAATTTGTGTTGTGTACCCGAACAAGTATCACATAAAATTAATCGAGGTAAGCATAAATTGACCAAAACGCCATCGTTTTTTTGAGAAAATATCAAACATCTATTTCTACTCAAAATTTAAATATTTTGTACAACAGACTCTTTAATTTCAACTTTTGACATAACACGTTTAAGATCACAAGATTAAATTGTATTTTGATGCTTTCTACGTATCTTTAGTTTAAAATCACAAAATTCAAAAGTTTTTCTTTTTCGCTTTCTTAAGTTTTATGTCAAGTGAAATTTAGATAAATAAATTTGTGTACGTAAGAGGAAGTATATATAATACTATACCCAATTTAGCTCATATTTTGTGTGTAAGTATGCATTTTCTATATACTATCATACAAAATTAACACATTATGTATAATATTTTTCGCTATCAATTTTTTTCATAATATATGTAAGTCCACAAGATTAAAATATATTTTGATACATTCTACGCATCTTTAATTTAAAATCACAAAATTCAGAAAATGTCTACTTTCTTAAGTTTTATGTCAAGTCAAAATCAGACAAATCAATTTGTGTATGTAGAAGGAAGTATACAAACAAACTCAAATATTAATTCGACGTATCTTTAATTTAAAACCATAAAATAAAAAAAATAATCTTTTTCTAACTCTGCATCAGGTCTAAATCAAACAAACAAAGGTGTGTTCGTAGGAAGAAATATACATAACATTATAGCCGATTTAACTCATATTTTATGTATGGGCATGTATTTTTTTATATTATTATACAAGATTGACACGTTATATATCGTATTTTCTTCGATTATAATTTATTAAAATACTATATATATATATTATGTTATATGGGATAATATTCTAGATTAATTTGTACATCTTTGAAAAATTCAAATTTGTTCATAAATCGGATTCGATAAATGCTTTTTAGGTTCATTTGTGTGGGATGCCTTTCTAATTCAATTTTTTGAGTTTTATGTAGTTGTACTTTGTAGACCAAAATACCCTTTCCATATTAAAGAATTACACGTCTACCCCTTTATCAATCTTCAACCTCAGCTTTTAGGGTTTTACAAGGGTACTTCTATCACACACACACACCATATTCTCCGGCCACCATGTCTCCAATTTCCGGCCGTCACGGGCCGTCGGAGCTGACGGCGGAAGGAATAGCAGCCTCAGGTTTAACATCGGAGAAACTAAGCTTACCAACTCTACAATCAAAGATGAAATGCGATCCAGAAGGATACGAATCCGAACTAACATTAATATACAATCAATTCAAATCCTCCATGGATCTCTTCGAACAACAAGCAGCACTCAATTTCACTTCCCTTAGCGGTGTATCAACTGACCCGACTGTTTCCAAGGACTTAGGTGACCGTGCGATGTTTTTATCGCATGTAACTCCGTTTTACCCTAAACAGCTTGTTAATTTCCCTAAAGAGTTAGCTCAGTTGCTTCGTTCTTCGGCTCGGACTTTGCCATCTGGACTACGTGTTCATGTTACTCAAGCTTTGATTTTACTCATTAATCGAAAGGTATTGCTCCTGAATCTGATGTTTTCTTTCTATTGAGTTAAACATAAAGTAGTAATGCCTTCGATTCGTTTTATATGTGATGCTGTTTGATTGAGCACGCAGTTTAATTTTGACTTGTCTAGCTCAGTTTGATAATAACCTGTGCGCTTAGTGCTCAATGAAGTGAGGTCAGAACCATGAGGGACTAATGTTCAAATTCACCTGAGGGAAAAAAATACTAGTTGATTTCTTTGTGTTTTTTATTTTTCCAAGCTCGGTGAACAGATTTAAATGATAATTGTGTTGGTGGGAGGTAGTAGGTACATGTGGATAGTCTAGGTGTGCATGATTTTGTAAAAAAAATGCAATAATCTGTCCATCACATAGTATTGAAAGTTCACTCAATATGTGTGCGCAAGCCATGAAGAATTGAATACCTTGTAATCAGATGGTTAAGGAACTAATGTAGATCGACATGATGTTATGTTTTATTTCAGATTGTTGACATTGGGGAGACACTTGCATTGTTCATGGAGCTCCAAACTCTGGGGGATAGGGTTTTGAGAAAATTAGCTTTCTCACATATTATCCATAGTATTAGACGTATGAATCAGAAGCACAAGAATGATATGAAGAACCGGGCACTTCAGAATATTTTGTTTGCCTTGCTACAGGTTTGGTTTTAACTATTTTTGTAATGCCTTCTGTATTTCTTTTTGGTTGAAGGTTAAAATTCTGTTTATTTGTGGATACTAAAATGTGACAGGAAGAGGATGAAGCAAAAGCAAAAAGATCACTGATCACACTTTGTGAGCTTCATCGAAGAAGGGTGTGGTTTGATGATAGAACAGCAAATGCTATATGCTCGGCGTGCTTTCATTCATCATCGAGGTAGGTTTTGTCGTTAATAGTTGCTCACTGCCTTCACCACTTTGCAACTAAAGCTCTTTGTACTTGTTCAAATTCTCAGGATTTTGGTTTCCTCTTTATCTTTTCTTCTTGATTATGAGAAAATTGAAGATGACTCGGATAGTGATATGGCAGATAGTGAAGATGAGCAGACAGCCAATCAGTCTCAGGTTTTGCTAAATAAAGAGGCTATTTATAAGGTTGGTTCTCTTATTAAATCCTCTATGCGCATTCCTTATATAATACACATCTACGGAGCAATGATGCCTGCACTAGTGATTACAGTGAATGGTTTATAATTCTAACGTGTGTCATTCATTTAATGGTTTTTGATCCATGTCAGCATATTTTGTTTCAGTTTTTATTTTTTTAGTTCAATGTGATTATTTGTCTTGTTTGGCACACATTTAGAATAATGGGTTTGTTCAAGATACTGTGGTTTTAGGTTGGAAAACATGCCCATTATTCTGCCGCAAACAAAAGCTTGGTATTTAAGTGAAGAAGGCAGAGGAACAGGCCCATTATTTACCGTCTTTCAAACTGTGCACCACACTCTTGGGAAATTTTCTCTGTTATCCAAAAAAGTCTTAATCTTGAGTAAAAAATGTGTTCTTTTGCTTACTTTTT